>MU869809.1:0-25014 GCA_036418205.1 Ostertagia ostertagi | reverse complement strand
AGCACCCCATTATATCCTGATATGCATAACACGCGATAGAGCGATCAACGCTTTGATCTGGCGCCTATTATTTGTGGATGAACGGGCTCACGATATTAATACGGATAGCGTCAGCCATGCATGGTTATTCAATGGCAGTAGTTCCGTGCAGCCATCAACCGCTAGTTAGCTCATGACGGGTATAATTGAGATGGATGAGGCAACTGAGCTGAAACTGCAAGCAGATGCGAGGCTACAATCAAATCATCGTCTCTAGTTGATGCGCCGCGTCTGCTCTAGGAACGGCACACTAAAAGTCTAATTCTGTGAAATCAATGTCAAGCAAATATTTTTCGAGAATGTGTGAAAACCGATATGATTGAATTATCAGTCTTCCGACAGATAACCGTGGAGAGAAAGACAGTTACAAGTTACTGGAACTAAGAAAGACGTGACAGGCCATGAACGAGTTCCTAGCCGCCAAATAAACAATAGGTCTGCTCGCGGTCCGTTACAAGGGTTATTGCCGAGCGACTGCGGGGTTTGTTCTGCAGACTGTGTGTCCTTGATCATTGATCTTCCTTGCCACTGCCAATGCCATTCGCGCCCGCTCTCTCAACGGCCATTTCCTTCGCTCGATCTATGGTCCTCCTTCGCGGCGAAGGGGCGAGAGGCCGACCGATCGACAATTGTTGTCGGGCCCTCTGAGAGGGACTGCGTGGCTGAGTATGCGTTGAGGTACCTAATGAGTTGGTTGCAAATTGAAGTTCAGAACGCCGGTAGGAGCTGCTCAGAGCAATGGACAAGGATCACCCTGGGGCGCCCTATGACGATGGCTGAAATTGTGAAGATCACACCACGAAAGTGAAACAGCCATAAGCGATATCTTGCCATAATAAACGACCATCGCGGGGACTTTCCAGAGTAATGCAAGCTGACAATGTTAAGCTGCCTAGAAGCATCAACACGTCGTTACGACACGGTAGCGGCATTGTGAGCCTTTAAATAACAATTCGTGTGCTCCATAAACAAAGCAGTCGAAAACAAGCCATTCACGCTCTAGCCCATTATGATTGTCGAGGAAGACCTGCCGAAGTTCTGCAAGTGGATGCTCGAAACTTTGAGGTGATCGGGAGACGTCGTATCTCCTCCCGGAGTCAGGTCACCACAGTTGCGCGATCATTGAAGCTTAAGGTTAAGTTTGGGTTTAGACTTAGGTTAAGGCTTATGCTTACACATTGGCTTATGCCTAAGCCTATGATTGGGCCTAGGCTTAGTCCTAAGCTTGCTCCGAGCGAATGAACGGCGTCTCAATTTTAGGTGACCTGACCCCAGGAGGAGAAACGCTACGCAACCGAGGTGATCACAGGAACGGTGGCCCTGTAACCCCCGCTAGACAAACTATAACAAACGCTGCCAGAAACCGATCCTAAAAAGAACTAGCATGATCGGGTCACCATTCAATGAGCAAGCAAGGAAAGCTGCTCCCCATTATTTGCCTATGAAACCTTGAGAGTTAGCCTTTGAGTTGCTAGACTTGGCACGGTTTCCGAAGTACGAAGGAGGCTACGACTGATCTTTCCTGCATGTCAGGAGAGCAGTATTCCCTGTCGTAGGCACCCTTCATACCATGCCATCCTCGAGCACATCCAGCGCACATGAATATTTGGAAAGTCGCGTTTGCACTGGAGTGGTTCCTACTGGACGAAATGTGACGTAACGATCACACTCACATTCTCTCGCTCAGCAAGTCCTTGGCGCGACTGAATCGAAAACAGCAATTTGCGGCACTTCCTCTTCCTTGTTTCCGCTCATGGATGCCATAGAGAGGACGGATGCTCGGGGTAAAGGGGCGCGATAACGGCTTCGACAGTGGAACGCAGGTACGAAGAGAGAAATAGAAAACCCTCCCGCTCTAAAGCTTGTTATCGCGACGTTGTTGGCATTTTTCAGCGCCGTGGTGTACGGCTTCACCTTTGAACTTTTTGGTTCGCGATAATAAAATTCACTCCCAAGCATTGTTTGCGAGATAACCTAACGATAAGCTTGGTCAATGCTGAGGTATCTCGATGGGCGACCGCAAGTAAAACGGTCTGGAGATTGGATAAACGGCTACAATGAAGATAACCATCCTTTTTCATCCGGCACATAACATAAGATCTTTCAGATATAGATATGATTATTACAGTATTTGGAAATGCAAGAGATTTTGTGAAGAGAGCCTTACCCGGTTTGCATCAATCTTTATCAGTCGTGAAATGGGCACACTGCTGGTTTACCTTCCCAATGATGAGGAAAGTAAAGTAAGCGAATTGTGAGTTTAGAACGTTCTTCGGTCACTCGAAGGTCAACTTTACCACGTTGCCGTTTCGCGTTCGCAGTAGAAGTTTGATGCTTTTCTGAGGACGCGAGAGACGACACCCCCGCTGCCTGAGGTCCACCCATCTGTCCGTCTGAGGTCCCAACTTGTTCTTTTCGTGCATCAAGCTCCAACACGCTAGTCTGAACTTTGAGCTATGATAAGGACTAGCTTTGTTCGAGAACAACATTCACCTACCCACAAAGGAATCAACTTGCAGTCGGGGTCAACCGTCCGCTGTACGTACCAATTCCTGAAATTCGACGACCTTCTCCTCCAATGGCAGTTCGATACGACCCACCTTCACTACCCCGATCTACCCATCACATGGCTGTTTCTATCCGATTTGATTTTGAAACCACTAGAAACTGCCGTCAACGGGAGGGGGGGGGTGGAGGGAGAGAAGGGGAAAAGAGCAAGACCACTTTATTCTTGATTCTAAATCTTCCGCGAAATTTCGACAAAAAAAAACCGTCTTAAACAACCTTGCTTCGCCCTGCGACCCTCTTCCGCCACCTTGAGCTGTCCAACTTCCGAAAATATGACACCCTCATTGAGAAATGAACGCACGGTTGACCCTGTCTGCAGCTCTGTCACATGCTATCTTCAATACTACTATGTCAATTCGGCTTGCTTGCCGCCAATTTTCTTCTGTGCGGATTTCGCTGAATTTTTTTTCGTTTTTGCGCTCACCTTCACCCTTTTATAACGCACAACAATTGGTCAAAGTACCCTTTTGAGTGACTGAAGAATGTCGGAGTTTCGCATTATATTAAATGGTAAATAATATGTGATGAGAGCGAAAATACAGAAAATTAAAAATGCTAGTAGTTCCAAAACACACAAAAGCTGCTTGCATCACCGTTCCTTACGCTGAGGTGGTAGACCAGCAGTAATGATTTCACAATTGATTCGTAAGAATCCCCATGTTATCCCTCGCTGGAACCTCGGCATCATTGGTAAAACTGTTCAATTCTTCTGTAGCCAAGCGAGGTTGATAGTTGGAACCATTTTATTGAATGGCCCGACGTTTCGACCTTTTCGTCTTCTTCAGAGGCCTGAAGATAGCTCGAAGCTTTTGATTTGTAAGCTACCCGACCAAGCATCTCCCCCTCTAGCGTTTCCGACTCGTGTTGAGAAACACATCGGAATCACTCAATACGATAAAGAACTCACCAAAGGTTCCACCAGCACTGCGGAGCATTTAGCTCACGCCCTGTTAGTAATGTTAGTAAATGGGCAAATGAACTCACTGAAGTCTCATGCTGTTATATCGGTCGAAGACTGTCATAAGGCACGTAGCCCATTTTCATAAATCACACTCTGATACAAAAGGCAGAAAGTCACTGGTAATCGACAAGCACTCATTTCGGTTATTCATTCGTGGTTTTCTTGCGAAAATCCAGAATGATTCCAGGCTTTCCTGGATGAAATTTCCGTCTCGTACGCTAACATGGAACACTTTACATCAAAGTCGTTCCCATTATGCTCCTCAATCTTATGCTTGCCAAGTGGGGTTGTCATTTACCACGCCTCTTTCCAGCTAGGTGTTCATTGACGCGAATAGCTAGTATCCTTCCTGTTTCTCCGATATAAGTGCTATTACTACATTCAAGCTGATAAATTGTTCCACTTTTTCACAGTCTCCAAGTCTTACCATATGGACAAATTACGCAGCCTGTTGTCGAACACTGCCGGTCGTACAGTCTGCAAACAAGTTGACGCTTGATGTTGTCATTCGGAATACTCACTAATGCAACATCATTTTCTAACTGTGCTCTGTTGAATGAAGAGCGTAGAGCATCAGAACATCACATCACATGAAAAGCTCCTTTCTCAAAAATGTAACATTTTCCATCTGTACCGCTGCACGATCTCAGCAAGAGCTCACTTGGAACAACTCTAGACTACAGTATCGTAGTATATCGTAGTATCGTAGTATAACAAGTCTAGACTACAGTATCGAAATTTGGGAAGCAACGCCCATTCGGCAGAAAACCTGTCCGGTACCACTAGGCACGGCGCAATCTGAATGATTTGCAAGAACGAAAAATCATCGAATCAAGTAAATCGAGTTGGGCTTCGCCCATCGTGTTGGTGCAAAAGAAGGACGGAACTCTCAGATTGTGCGTGGATTATCGGAAGCTCAATCAGGTGACAAGAGTTGACAGTTATCCCTTGCCAACGATTGACACGATTTTGCAAAGTCTGAGAGTAAAAGATACTTCTCGACCTTAGATTTACCGCCAGTCTAGTGGCAAATCGGCTGATGCTGAGGAAAAATTGGCGTTTACGACTACTGAGGGCTTATACAGTGCGTTTCAAAAGTATGTGCACACCCTCAAAATTCACGTTTGAAAGGGAACCATGAGGTTTCGTGCTATGAAATCCTTCTCAATCGATTTCTCGTAGTCGATAACCTATCAATGGAAGCAAAGCAGATAATATCGCCTTCACTTTCGAAAAAATTTTGGATGAAATTTTTTTCTTTGTTTCAAAAGTATGTGCACACTTAACAAAAGACAAAAACATAGCTGAGATTAGAAATCAGTGGGGCCTCCAGAGTTTCTAATTAGCTCAAACATCCTGTCCGGCATAATCTGAACCACGTTTGGCATAGCTGTTTCGTCGCTGTCGGCCCAAATAGCCTCTACCGCCGCCTTCAGTTCATCCGCGGTATTATACTGCCGGTTGCTAAAGTTAACTCCTTGATCAAGGGTTCCCTATAGGGTTGCAGTAAGAAGAACATACATGTCAATCTATCGCCCCAGACCAATCAACGAGCTTTCTCCCAAATTCCTCCTCGAGAACACAAGCGTTTCACCGCCAAGCCACTTCAGTTGTGACAAAACCCATCCGGCCCGTCAAGATCAAACTCTTTCCATGAGTTAAGATCAGCGAGAAAAAGTGCTCTAAAGTTGTTTGTTTTGAAAGTAGAAAATTTCTCAAAAAAAACCTTATCCTATCTCCGTGCCCTATGACGCCTCTGCTTTTCAGACCAATACTGTGTTTCTCGTATTCCTACCGTCACCTATCACCTGTATCACCTGTCGTCCCGTTGATCATCGAATTGCTCGAGCGGGCGCCAGCAACGTCTCCATTCGTCCCTGTCGCGTGCAAGAGTTGTCCAGTGGACCCTCCTCGCTCGAGGGACACGAAGTCCTTCATTCCTTTCGTTCAGAGCTTTCGTGAAGAAGTCTGACCATCGGGCCGGCGGTCGTCCAGGTGTTCGTTTGACGTCCCGAGGGATCCAGTCGGTAACCGCTCTGGTCCAACGGTCATCGCAAAATCGCATGACGTGTCCGGCCCACCTTATCTTCGATTCCTTGGCGAAAACGGCAGCGTCCCTGATCTTCGTTGGCGTAGTTCGGAACTCCGGATTCCCCTCTGCACTTGCGTGTATAGGGTTACTCCTAGCATCGTCCTCTCGACAGCGCGTTGGATAACGCTGACCGCATGCTCGTCCTGCCTGCGCAGAGTCCAAGTCTCTGAGGCGTAGGTTAGGGCAGGAAGGACAGCGGAATCGAAGAGGTGGGCACGGAGCCGGATGTTCTTCGTCTTCTTCACTACTCCCTCGATGTTCTTAACGCTCCCCAAGCCGCTCGTTTCCTCCTGCTCAGCTCTGGAGCTAGATCGTTCATCATTGATTTCCCGACCTAGGTACACGTAGCTGGAGCATTCGGTGATGTTCGTTCCGTTGAGCGTGAATGGGGCATCAGGAACCAATCCGTTTCTCATAAACATCGTCTTCGTTAGGTTCAGCTGTAGACCGACCTTACCACAGGCGCAGTCGAAATCAGCCAGCATTCGCTCCGCTTGCTCGATGTTCGGCGTTATAAGAACGATGTCGTCAGCAAAACGAAGGTGGTGTAGTTGCCGGCCGTCGACCTTCACTCCCATGTCTTCCCATTCCAGTTGACGCATGACGTTCTCGAGAGCGGCGCTGAAGAGTTTGGGCGAGATGGTGTCGCCCTGTCGAACCCCTCTCTTGACGTCGATGATGACCTCCTTGTAGAATGGTGAGATTCTGGTCGTAAAGTTGCTGTAGAGCTCACGAAGAATCTTGATGTACTGAGTAGGGACGCCCTGGTTGCCCAAGGCTTCGATGACCGCTTCTGTCTCCACAGAGTCGAAGGCCTTCTTCAAGTCGATGAACGTGAGACAGTGGCAATTCTTACCGTAGGGCTCCATAATGTAGCAGAAGTTCCTGGTCAAGTGGAGAGGTGAACTAACTTTTTTCGCGATGCTGCGGCCACGACTGCGACATCATTGTAAGTCTCAGCTCACGCTTTTTTACTCCCATGATTGTGCTCCTCCTGGCATGGCTCTGCAGAACATACGGGGAAGAAAGCAATATTAAGTTACCAGTTCAGCTGCGCACGCATTCGCGTGCATCACACGGGACTGCATTGGAATGAAACAGGGCCATTGATATTTTTATAGTTCACCGTGGGAAACTCCGCAAATCCTCGGTGGCGCCCACAAATAGCATTTGGCCCCATTCCTTCGCCAACCTTTATCCACTTTTCCCAGCCTCTCTCTCTGAACCTACCTGTAATGACAAACTTCGCCTACTTCAACGCACGCTCCACCCACCAATAGCAGTTGACCTGCCTTCCGTTGACGAACTCAATCCACTTTTTCCCGGTCCCAGGACTTCTTGGAGCCGAGTTATGAATTTTCGTCGCAAACTCCGCCCACTTTGGTCATGCCCCGCCCACCAATGACAGTTGGGCTCCACTCCTCCACCCACCTCTATCCACCTTTTTCCCGGTCTCCGGGACTTCTTGGAACCGAGTTATGAATTTTCGTCGCAAACTCCGCCCACTTTGGTGCAGCCCCGCCCACCAATAGCAGTTGACCTCCCTTCCTTTGCCAACTCAATCCACTTTTTCCCGGTCTCCAGGACTTCTTGGAACCGAGTTATGAATTTTCGTCGCAAACTCCGCCCACTTTGGTCATGCCCGCCCACCATTGACAGCTGGCCTCCACTCCTCCACCCACCTCTATCCACCTTTTTCCGGCTCTTAAGACTTCCTTGGACCCGAATTATGAGGCTTGTAGAAAATGCTGTCCAAATTAAGACACACTCCGCCCATTGTGGGTGGGCCTCCGCTAACGTCATGGGTAACCCCCAGGAGGCCCGTCGCGCGGCAAGAAGGCAGAGTCGCGGACGAGTCGCAGCGCGTGAGCGATGTAGGACGTACAATGGAACATTCTAACTTGACGCGAAATCCCTACAGTACGCGCGGAACTCGTCCGCTGACTCGCCTTCTTGTCGCGCGATGGCCTCCTGAGAATTACCCCTAACGTCATGCATGCTGGGAACACCTTAGATATTGCTCCCCTACCAGGGTCGGTCCTATCGTTGCTACATTCTGGATTTTTTTACGACCCCCCCCCTCCATGGGCGATTTGGTACGACCCCCCTGTGTCTAATTTTTATGAAGACACAATTCATACCAATTTTTTATTCCTTTTATCTCTATAATGAGGTTTCTTTTCACCCTGGAAAAGTATAAAATAATAGAACATTTCAAACTTCACGAGATCAGGACTAATCAAAGTGAAGTACATCCTTCACGAGATCAGGACTAAACAAAATGCGCAGGCTTAGTCCCAGAGACGTTTCTACAGAGTGTCCCCCCCCCCAGCCCCCCCCCCACATTGTGCCCAAAATCCTACTGGTGAGTTTTCATAGGAGATTCAGAGTACGTCATTAAGCATTCTCCGCTGGAGAA
The DNA here is from genome assembly GCA_036418205.1 of Ostertagia ostertagi. NCBI lineage: Eukaryota > Metazoa > Nematoda > Chromadorea > Rhabditida > Trichostrongylidae > Ostertagia > Ostertagia ostertagi. The sequence continues at coordinate 16,935 of MU869809.1, read as the reverse complement.
AACGGGAGGGTTGTGGCGTCATATTATGGAGAAGTGGGGGAAATGATTGAGAATGCCGAGAAGGTAGTGGAAACGCGTGTTGACAGGTTTCGAATGTATTGAATCGCGCGCTGGGTGCTGCAATGGGGCGCGTTTGTTGAATGGGAGCAGGTGTCGAAATGGGAAATCGAGAAGTATAGGAACTTTTCCTTGGAAAATTTCAGGTTCCTCGCAAGACGGAGGTGGATTCTGGATCACCGACGGTCATCCTTCTCAAGTGGAGCGGATTTGTTCTTAAACAATCTGAAATAATTAAGTTATTGAGCAGGAAATGAGTTTGCACTACAATTTTCACCTTCCTCTTTTTCGGGCTATAACTTTCTTCATATTCGATCTTTTGCGTCGGAGTTATTTGATATAAAAAATTCAAATCATTCTCTCTCCAATCATATCTGAAAATTCATCGAAAGCTAATTTAGTAAAAATTTAACACGTTGGAACTTTTTTCTGTGCAAACAAACGCGACTTTTCAAATTTAAACGACCCATAACTTCCTTCAAACTCATTTATTTGGGAAGCTGAACCCGGTATGAGAAACTACAGGATTCAAGCTTTCTAAAAAGTACCCAAACGGTTCTTAAAAGTGAGTATTCAAAAATTAGTCCCGTTGCTACATTTTTTGAGGGGCATTCTCCAAGCCATTCTCTTAAGAAAGCGGTTTTTTTAGGTTTCACTGGCCGCAACCTCCAGGGAAAAGATATCGTGCTGACCATAGGATGTGTTAGAATGCTTTGTGCATGCGCTTGCACTGATTTCCCCCTGCCTTGGTGTGCGCCACGCCTCGGTCGCACTCCTGATTCGCTGACTCATTTGAAAGCTCATTCTAGAAGGAAGCGGCTTACAGATGCTCTAGCATCAATCATCTTACGTAAACGTAATGTGGTGACTATTGTCCATGTTGTCTTAGGCAATACTCCAGCTACACTTTAGTTTCCAATGTGGTTTCGTGGGTGGACCCATGTCATGGTGGGAGTACTTCTTTGAACGATGCTACATGTCTTGCAGCTGCTGTTTCTGCAAGTCTTCCTTTCTCATGCTCTTCCTGAAACATGGTTATGATCAGTAGGGAGATTACCACAAATCCTACTGCCGGCCACCGAGAGAGAGTATAATACTACCCCCCCCCCCTTACGGGTCCATCCAAGTACACCCCCCGTTGCTACTTGTAGCAACATAGGGTTGACCCTGTCCCTTCAAACGATTTGTTTTCTGCTCAGTAGGCTTTCTCCCAACCGAGTTATCAATTTTTTTATTGAGCACTGTTTTTTTGAAGAATGCGATGCCCATTCGGGAGTGGGTTTCCCTAATTCAATTTCACTAATCAATGCACACCTTCACCTACTTTTTCCCCACTTTCGAGCCTGAAATCCTGGTCCTCATCACCACTCACTTTGATACACGCCACTCCCACTGTGGGCGGGGCTCCGCCTAGCCGACGTATGTTTTGTACTTCTCGTGACCTGGGTCACCCGTCCCGCACTTGACCCGGTCTCTACAGATGGATCTCCAGTAGCTAGGGAATTTTGTGGCAGATGGACAGACCCACGCACAGAGAGAGAGACAGACAGACAGACAGACATAGCGCATCATATATAGTAGGGATCTTCACAACCTATCTCAAAACAGGCAGAAAAACTAACCACAAGTGAACCTATACTTTCGGACACCAAGTTTTAGAAAAAAAATATAGGTCTGAGTTCCCTATACTTTCAAGTGCATTCCACTTTTTATCAACACAGCCCCCTAAGGTATCACCGATAACAATTTGCAGCAATACGATTAGCTTTTTTCAAAGACATCGAAGAATAATGGGGTAACCCATATTCTTAGGACACACTGTGTGTTTCTCAGTGGCCCACTAACCACATACCTGAAACTGTAAACTGGATGTTTTCTATTACATCTTTCTCATCTTTAGTCATGCCGGCCTACATGAAATGGAGCCTCAAAAAGTTCTCTCGCCAGACCCCTTGAAAATAAATTCTTATTTGTACGTCTGAGTTCTGATAATGGAGCCCAGCATAGGACAGAAGGCTATCCCACCAGGAAGTATCAATGGAAACGTGAGCAAAAAAAGACACGTTTCTTTTGGCGTCTTGACAGCTAATGTGGCCTTTATGGGCCATCAAGCGGCTAACTGAAAAACAAGGATACTTTTTGCGCTCTTATCAAGTTTAATGAAGAGAGAAACGCTCCACTCTGTACGGATCACTGATAAAAAACGATTGAGTAACAGTAACACCAGTTGGTCGCGCGCACCATTGCCGCTTGCACAAGCTCTTGCATCTGAATTCTCAGCTAAATTCTATCCGCTCCATCATCGACGGCTTTCAACCTCTTTTTCTTCGTCAACCATTATCCTCTTTTTCCCGGTCTCCGGACTGCTTCCGGACAATAAATCTCGTGGCAAACTCCGCCTACTTCGGTGCGTGCCCACCAATAGCATTTGGCCCCCTTCCTTTCGCCGACCTCTACCCCTTTTTTCACCGGTCTCTGGGACCTCTTGGAAGCAGCTGATCTCTTTTCCCTCGCCAACCTCTAACCCCGTTTTCCCTATCTCTAGGACTTCTTGGAGCCGAGTTCTGAATTTTCGTCGCAAACTCCGCCCACTTTGGTCAAGCCCGCTCACCGGTGATAGCTGGGCTCCACTCCTCCACCCACCTCCATCCACCTTTTTCCCTGCCTCCGGGACTTCTTGGAGCCGAATTACAATTTCGGCGCAAACTCCGCCCACATTAGCGCACGCTCCACCCAACCGTAGCAGTTAACTTCTCTTTCTTTGCTGACCTATATCCACTTTTTTCCCGTTCTCCAGGACTTCTTGGAACCAAGTTATGAATTTTCCTGGGTAACTCCGCCCACCTAGGACTTGCTCCGCCCACCAATAATATTCTAGCTCTACTACTTCAACCACCCCCATGCACCTTTTTCCCGGTCTCCCGGGCTTCTTGGAATCGAGTTATGAATTTTCGTGATAACTCCGCCCACTTTGAACATGCTCCGCCCACTAATGGTATTTAAGCTCCACTCCTCCACCCACCTCTACCCTTGAATTTCCGTGCAACCCGCCCACTTTGGTCAAGCCCCGCCCACCGGTGATAGCTGGCCTCCACTCCTCCACCCACCTCCATCCACCTTTTCCCGGCCTCCGGGACTTCTTGGAGCCGAGTTATGAATTTTCGTCGCAAACTCCGCCCACTTTGGTCAAGCCCCGCCCACCGATGACAGCTGGCCTCCACTCCTCCACCCACCTCTATCCACCTTTTCCCGGCCCGAATTATGAGGACTTGTAGAAAATGCTGTACACTTCAGAGCGCGCCCCGCCCATTCTGGGCGGGCCTCCGCCCACGTCATGTATGCAGGAAACACCTTAGACATTGCTCCCTTACACCAAATTGTTTTCTGCTCTGTAGGCTTTCTCCCAACCGAGTTATGAAATTTTTCATAAAGCACTGCTTTTTTAGAGAACGCCCCGCCCACCGGGGGTGGGTCTCCCTAGTTCGATGTGACTCACCAATGTACACTGCGTTGCAAAAATATAAATCCACCTGGAAAGTTCTTGAAAATTCGCATGATAGGGTGTTTCTGAAAAAGCCTTTGAAAGAAAAATGTGCTCAATATAAATATAATTTCGAGTGTAAACACCAACTTCCATTTCGAAAACACGAAAATTTTTTATTTTCATTTTTCAGAAAAGGGCCACTTTGCCGATTGTGCAAAAATATAAATCCACCCCATGTTTCTCGGTTGAACTTCATTGTTATTTGGCGTAACTGTCAGGTTGTTTCCACTTCCTCTTTCTTAGGTGATGACGGAAGTAACACCGCTATCGGGAAAAAAAAAGGCGAAATCTGCAAAAGAGTGGGGAGATTTGCCATGCAGACAAACCGCGCGTGATTTGAGCCCCGCTTATGTGGTTGTTGAGCATTTCGTCAAGAATCCTGCAGCATGTGGAATCCAGAAGAGCACTGAACCCTTTTCTTCGCGTTTCGGTTGCGATGACCGTAGTGTTATGGGAAAAGCAGCCGATTCTCCCAAGGGGTGCTCAGGAACTCAACCTTCAAAAAAACCTAATTTCTTGAAAGTCACCGTTTGGCGTGTGTTAGAAGAACTCTGAGACCACTCTTCGACGGAAAATGAGTATGGCACAGTTGAAGACACAAAGCCATCCCAAAAATCAAGCCAACTCTTCCATAATGTGTGCATGCTGCGCCAGCTGCATTAAGTTCGGCTTTCTACACGCTACTTTTTACTGTCTGTCTGAATTTCTCTCAGTTTTTTTTTCTGCAGTGTGTTTGGCAGAGACAGGAACTCATATTGAAAAAGGAAACCAGTAAGAAAAGTGAAGACAGCCATCAAAAGGTACTGCGCGGCCAATATGGCCTCGCTCCGGCCAGATCGACCACTGATCTTGGGAAACTTGGCTTGATTTTTGCGATGATTCCGGATTTTTAAATGTGTCCTACTCATTTTCCGTTGAACAGTGGTCTCAGAGTTCCTCTAACACACGCCAAACGGTGTCTTTCAAGAAATTAGGTTTTTTTGAAGGTTGAGTTCCTGAGCACCCCTTGGGAGAATCGGCTGCTTTTCCCATAACACTACGGTCATCGCAACTGAAACGCGAAGAAAAGGGTTCAGTGCTCTTCTGGATTCCACATGCTGCAGGATTCTTGACGAAATGCTTAACAACCACATTAACGGGGCTCAAATCACGCGCGATTTGACTGCACGGCAAATCTCCCCACTCTTTTGCAGATTTCGCCTTTTTTCTGAGCCCGACAGCGGTGTTACTTCCGTCATCACCTAAGAAGAGGAAGTGGAAACAACCTGACAGTTACGCCAAATAACAATGAAGTTCAACCGAGAAACATGGGGTGGATTTATATTTTTGCACAATCGGCAAAGTGGAAAAATGAAAATAAAAAATTTTCGTGTTTTCGAAATGGAAGTTGGTGTTTACACTCGAAATTATATTTATATTGAGCACATTTTTCTTTCAAAGGCTTTTTCAGAAACACCCTATCATGCGAATTTTCAAGAACTTTCCAGGTGGATTTATATTTTTGCAACGCAGTGTACACCTTCACCCACTTTTTGGCCCAGTTTCGAGGCTGTTTTGTCACTGAAACTGAAATCATGGTCCTCAGTACCGTTCATTTCGATGCACGCCACGCCCACTGTGGGCGGGGCTCCGCTTAGCTGATGTGTGTTTTGTCGAGACCTTGCCCACCCATCCCACACTTGACCCGGTCTCTCCATAAGGAGCTAGGGAATTTTGTGACAGACAATACAGACAGACAGAAGAAGCGCTTTATACAGTGCGCGTCAATTGTATATGCCACCCCCTAATTTTTTCAGTTTTCTGACTTATTTGGAAATTTCGTAAATCGGCATAGCAACCATCGTTTTCGGCGTGTCGGAAAACTAGGGTACCCCCCAGGAGGCCCGTCGCGCGGCAAGAAGGCAAAGTCAGCGGACGAGTCGCGCGCGTACTATAGGGATTTCGCGTCAAGTTAAATAGAGTGTCCCATTGCACGTCCTACATCGCACATCACGCGCTGCAACTCGTCCGACGACTCTGCCTTCTTGCCGCGCGACGGGCCTCCTGGGGGTACCCAGAAAACTAGGAATGGTGTTGTTTGATTAACGCGTTGATTTGAGTTGCTCTGTTCTTTTGAAGAAAATGGGCCGCGTCAATTGCTTATGCCATCTTGAAGTTTCTCGCTTGACGCTCTTTCAGAAGAAGAGCAGTGTGCTCACTTGTGCGATCGCTCCTGCTGCTTATTGTAGAACTCATCGAGGAGTGTATCCAGGCAAAACTGGGGAAATTGAAGTGCTCAAGGAGCCTTAAATTCTCATTTTCCCGCTTCGAATCCGTGGTCAACTTTATTTGTGGTCTTGGCTCCCTGCGAAGCTCGAAGCGTTCACGCTCACAAAGTCTCTTTTAGAGAGAACATGACTCGTACCTACTACCCGTCTGGTACCCATCACTGAACTCGATCGAAGTTTTCTTATCAAGGCGATGCAATGATGGCCCATGCCACCACTTCGGTGTCCCGTTCAAGTTACAACTGGCCCATGTCATCATTTTCGCTCGCTCGGTACGAAAATTTTTCCAGAGAGAATCCGACAAAGTTCGGCGATGGGTACTACGCGGATTGTGAGTGCAACTCATATTCTCTCTGAACAGAGACTTTGTGAGCGTGAACGCTTCGAGCTTCGCGGGAGCCGAGACCACAAATAAAGTTGACCACGGATTCGAAGCGGGAAAATGAGAATTTAAGAGCTCCTTGAGCACTTCAATTTCCCCAGTTTTGCCTGGATACACTCCTCGATGAGTTCTACAATAAGCAGCAGGAGCGATCGCAAAAGTGAGCACACAGCTCTTTCTCTGATAAAGCGTTTTCATGCTGCTACCGTCCAGTATAAGGGCTAATATTCCGAACTAATTAGTTATATTAGGTTGTCCCATAATTAGTGAATCACTTTGGGTATTTTTCAATTCAAATTTTTTTCTTTTTCATATGAGTGCTTGCTCATCCAAACATACACCTCTGTCATCTACAAACTATTGCCTATACAGGGAATTTAGTCGCTGTCTTTTCTCTAGAATTCCAGGAGCTATTGATCAAAGAAGATCGGAAGTCGGGTTTGAGGTCATGTCACTTAGCGTAAAATTTCTTCCTGAAGAAGAGTGGTATAAGTCAGACTAGTTGTCTTTGCTGATACGAGGATAGGGCTACACGGTGGAGCTGGAAGAACTGCTAGCCTGAAGTCTCCAATTTTTTATGAATATTCTCCGCAAGGTGGGGTCGAACGACCTCAGGAAAAAAGCAGACTTTGTCTTGCTTTACTTTCAGATTGAACGCGTCGCCATTATGCTGTCGACGTTTGCCTTCTTCACTGACCCTAGTATTACTGGGCGGCGGTTCCCAGCGCAAGGTCCTTTCGTGCTCCACCAACATCTCAGAAGTGTCGGACATACAGGTCCGACAGAGGTTGGGCTTTTGCTGTCAGAACTCCCGAATCTTTTAAGCTAGGCTACTGCTCCTTGTGGATTTGCTAGTACACTTCACCCACTTCACAACACTGGTGAATTCGCATGATGATTGTTGAAAGGAATTCTGGGAAACCAGAGGGAACAAGGCGATTAGGCAACATTGAATGGGCTGACTAATTGCTCAAGTAAGACATTGTGGGTACTACTTGGCAAAACATGTTTCACGCCTTCAAGATTTTTCTTGGAATTTATAGCAATAAATGTAAAGTGATTCACTAATTATGGGACAACCTAATAAATGCTCCACCATTTGTGTGCATTGCATAAGTGGAGGATTTCCTCATTTGTATTACATGCACACCGTAGCTGAATAGCGTTAGAGACATGAGAAATTCTGAAGAAACTTTAGGATGGCATAAGCAATTGACGCGGCCCATTTTCTTCAAAAGAACAGAGCAATTCAAATCCACGCGTTAACCAAAATCAAACAACACCATTCTTAGTTTTCCGACACGCCGAAAACGATGGTTGCTATGCCGATTTACGAAATTTCCAAATAAGTCAGAAAACTGAAAAAATCAGGGGGTGGCATATACAATTGACGCGCACTGTAGCAAGTAGGATACTCAGCAATGCTATACGAGGAACCAGACCTCGCGAACTCCTGATCAAAGCCTTAACATAAGCTAGAGATTTAACCTAACTTGTTCTAAGAGAATTTTTCTGCACTACCCCGAGAGGATAACTATCTCCTATTCAAATTTATGAAATTTTCGCCATTTTCAAAACGTCCTGAACCACTCGAAACATTCAAGTAGGGAAACAAAGTTGCAAGTGGCAAGCAAGTCGATAGCAATCTTTATTCTACAGCGAACAAAATGGCATGCAGGAAATAATCTAAAAAGGAATAAAGTGCAAATACCAGATCGAGCTCTTCTCCGTTTTATGTGAGTGCTCAGTCCAATGACCCTGAAACAAACTGGAATCACCTCACAACTACTCATAACTCCAGCCTAATGTCAACGGCTACAATTACCAATGCTTATCAAAGGGACTTATGCACAAGTTTACGCTACAACTAACCGTGAGATAAAGATCCTGATTGTACAATTATTAAAGCACAGTTCAGCAAATGTTACTTATTTCACCATGAAACTAACTTCATAACTCGAAATCCATGGTAGTAATGGAGAAATACAGAATTCTCGATTGCAACGGAGCTCGACGTGGAATTAGAGAGGAATCAGAAGGCAACCGTTACGGCACTGATTTTTGAATAAAAATAAATGGACTAACCTCATTGGGACTAACCTTGACAAACAAAGAGATGAGATTGAAATACCGAAACGGAATGAAGAGCGTGAAGATGTCAGCGGCGCTTAAAATAATACTGTTTTCAAAACGAAGGTAAGAAGTGAGACTTATACGGCATCGCCAAGGCATCACGTATATTTTGCAAGCTTTGAAACGCTTTGTAACACAATGAGTTCCAAGAAAGGGACACGCGGCTGAAGGCGCGCCCACCGATGCGAAACAAAAACGAACATATGGGAAAATGCACTTAGAAGATAGTTCGCGCGTGGAATTTTGGAAGATTTACAACTGCGCCTTCACATCAATACACACGGTGTACCCCGTCTAGCTCTTTCTCATGTGGAAATTACACCTTATATACTTCCGCGTGTTCCTTGCTAACTTCCTAACGCTCATTACAGGGGGTATTCACCGCCTCAATGTAATCCGCTCGTATGTTGCACCGGAAAGAAGAATCGAAGAATTCACTGACAAAGACCCTTGAAATATTGAGTGATGAAATCTTCCTTGCTCTTCACTTCTTGGCATATTGCGACCCTTCCAGAACACAATGAGGAAAGAATCATTCAAGTAAAAACACAATACGCATTTCATTTTACACACAATGCCCGATTCTCCATCCGAGGCGAGCCATGATTGTCGATAAAAAGAACAACCCCAAATGAATTTAATGGGGTAATAGCGCTTGAGAATGATTGAGAACAAACTGTGGTTACTGATTAAAAAAAGCAAAACAAACTGCTGATGAGCCCTCCAAACAAAGACTCCCACTCTTGCCTCTTGAAATAAAGGAGGGCGGTCCGCACGAGTTGTATGGTTTGCTGCTCCATGGCTCCACTAACCCGCATATTTGGATTAGCCGCTACGATGTAATGCACGTTACGTGTCATGGGGTGTGCGCAGGTATCTCGACCATTAGCTCCCATCACGGTGAATACCGGTCGAGAATTTGTCAGCGACTCGTCGAGGATTTTCGCCTGTTCATCACGCTCTCCCGCGCGGACATTCACTCTCGCCACGCGCGAGCCGTCTGTGCTCTCCGCGCGTACATTCACTCTCGACACTACTCTCGCACAGTACAGAGCATGGTCGAGGATTTCCTCGACCGTTATTCACCCCGGCTCCCACTAGCGAACATTAGCTCTCGCTTTAGGCCCTAGCGCCATTACCGCCCACTTGAGTCACGGCAACGCCACAGATGAGATATTATAGCGACAACCTCATTTGGAGTTGTTGCTTTAACACATTGAAGACAGCCGTTCAATGCGCGCATACTCACTTTTTTTGCAGAATTTTTCACCACTAATGATTACTTCACCAATAACTTATACATTAATAAAAAGCGTACTATTTCCTGCAGCCGAAAATGCACATGAAGCACCCTGAAAGGTGAAAATGGAGGCAAAGATTGAACAGAAGCCTCATCCGTGCGGAAGTGCAGGATATATGTATCCCGCGCTGTCGTCAATGTGTTAAAAGAAGTGCCTGAGGCAACAGAATGACCAACCCTTCGCTCACGTGACCGGCTTCTTTCGCGGCGATCCCGTCGATCAGATCCTCGTCGATCATCGCCACGTCGATCCCTTCCATCACGATCGCGACTTCGCGAGCGGCGGGAACTAAAAGCTTCTGGGTATGAGTGAGAGCGGTTACAGTGGAAACTACGCCTTACATCTTTGACCCACCTCTTTCTGTCTCTATCTCGGCTACGGTCCCTTCGTGTTTCTCGCTCCTTACGATCTCTATCCCGTTCGCGATCTCTGTCGCGGTCATCACGTTTTCTCTCCGTCTTATCATCTTTGTCTTTCCCTCTTTCTTTCTCTAATTGAATTCTTTTTTCTTCCTTGGCTTTGACCATCAAGTCGATTTGCTCCTTGATTCTTGTATAGGCGATGTGCAGCTTCCCACTCAGGTGATCATCGATACGGCTTTGGGCATCATTTGTGAGCATAAAACAACCGCAAACCTGAAAATGTAAACTAGAATATGCAACGAATGGGGGTTTTCCTTGCTCTCCATTTACGGAATTGCGATTTTTTTGCAACCGTTTCTTTAAGTGTTAACTCCTGCTATTGAAATGCACAGGAATTGTTTTGTGCCGCTGTGTTATCTGTTTTAATGGGTTACTATATTCTGAATGGAAAATCATTGGAACTATGTGTCTCCACAAATTTGATGACGAAAGAGAATTATATCACGGACGAATTGTCTGACATTGCGTACCTGAGCAATAGAGAATACCTACCCGAATCCACAGGTCGCCCTTGATTACTGCAGCGCAACCTCTTGACCTAGTCGAACCCAGAGTGTGGTAGGAAATCTGCTGAGCCTGTTCCCTAATCCGGTAATAAACAGTCCTGACGAGGTAAGAATGATGGGTCGAAGTTACTTTAAAGGAGGATTGCACGGAAAGAACGAAGGTCGAAGAAGGGAGAAATCGCCTAGTGGGGAGAGCGGTGAATCTCTTGAGGGTGCGGACAGACACGCAATCGGCATCGAAAGATTTGACCTCTGAGATCTAGCATGGCTCAAAGTTGGCGAGTTCGGCGATCTCCGCCCACCGATCATCTGATCACTCGCCGTAGTCAATACGTGGCGAGTGATTAGATAGCTGAGAGAGCGTAGTGTTGAAGAGGGCACAGCGATGAGAGTCGCATCAATGCTCAAATCAACGGGCAAGGAAGGGGTCCCATTTCTCGGGTTCTGGGCCGTTTCTCATGGTTTCGCTTTCTTTCGTGTACTACTCACCATCTCTACCTCAATTTGGAATGGGTTGCTTTTCCATCGTAAATTCGTCCTTTAAATGAAATATACAACATGTGATTCAGACGCTTAATGCACAACTTGCCTTACACATGTGAACAAACCATGCTGCAAAGAAAACTGCGAATGTTTCCTCGTGGGTTTCGCCATATCAGTGATGAGAGGATGCATATCAATCATGAACGCTGGTTAGTCGGTGTGGTGAGGTCGAACGGCGCACAGGATGGCATGTGGAAAGGCGCTAAGGGATCGCGAGCACACCAGGAAGTGCGCTGCCAATAACGGCGGGCCGTGCCCAAGCATGTTAGACCACCTAATTTGCTAAAACACGCAACTAGAGGTGATATAGTATGCTGAGGACGAATATAACAATTTCTTTGAGAAACATCGCGGCTGATTTCCGCAAAGAAACCGCTCCGAGAGTAAGCGATTATGGCCGTGCAATTGAGCTGGAGCGACGAGAACCTATTGAAGCTCTTTGGCATGCGAAAGGAACTAATAGAGCGTCATTGCTGGCGACTGCTCAACACCCCATGAACGACGGGACGACAGGTGATACAGGCGATATAAATAAATGAAATACAGAAAGAATTCACACTGAAACCATCGGAAGCAGTAAGCCACCGACTTGCGTCAGGATGATTTGTTTGTTCGATATATAATAGGATTTGAATCTATTTGATTTTTTGAACAACTTTCGGGGTCTTATACTGTTGCTGAGCTTGTACATATTGTTTCGTGAACGGCTTTCAACACATTCGCGCCGACGGCAGCCCATATGGCCTGCCAAGGAAAGTTGCTCACGGGACGATGGCGGTCTATACGATCGTTGCCAGCTAATAATCGCTTGCTTGTCGCTTGTACCGTAATTTCATGGGTACTTATGATATTAGCGAATTAAAGACTAATACGTAATTATAAACGACAAGTTTCACCGAAAGATTTCATATCCAAGTTTCAGAAAAGTTTTCCTGAGCCATATGAAGTTTTGGTGCGATTAATTTATCTTTTTTTTATTGCCATAAACATGTGAATAAAAAGAGTACTAAAAGTAGAGACAACAATATTTATAAGGAATACAATAGAGTTAAAAATGCTTCCAACTTCCACTTATGCGAAAGTGAATAAATAAGTGTTGCCTTTCACTCCCATTACTCGTTTTTTGATCGAAATTTTACTATCACATCTTTAGGTAAGCTGTACGCGTTGAAATTGCTGAGATATTATACTTTAGTACTACATTCACGATTTTGTCCATTTACAAAACAAAATCCACGGATGTGAGGTGAAGCGGCGGTCACAAAATCGCGACCGGAAAGCGAAAAAGGGAGCCATTGTGAATATGCTAGATCAAAGCGATGAAGGAAATTATTAGATGAAAAGTCATAGGACGTCTTATACACCAAAAACCACGAACCTGGCACACTTGCATTTGTTTATTCCCAGCTGTTAACTGGTCTTCCATAACAATCGCTCTTTGCCTTTCAACTTCCAAAACCTCTTCCTCCTTGTGTAGCGCTTCGCGCTCTTTCTGAAAGTAAGGCATGAAATTAACAAACCATGAAGAGGAGACAATTCATGAAGACTATGAAGAGGCTAATAAGAAAAGTTCTATAGTGATTCATGACTTACAGTAAGCTCATCTGCTTTTTGCACGGCAGTCTGCGCGGCAGCAACATTACCTTGTGCACCTTCGATCTGAGAACAAGAAATTCGTCAAAATGCACCACGTAGATTCTTAAGAACAACAAACAACACCCACTTGTATAGGAATGGAAAACTTCGAAGGTATGTAACTGCTTCAGGATAATATGCGTTCAATTATGTTAAACCAGTTGCTATGCTAAGGTGAGCTTGAATTTGAAGATTTCTTAACGAATCGTCCATATAAGAATATGCCATCCTTTATGAAAGGTGGATCTCCTAACTATCGCTCGCAACCGCGGCTCAGCTATATTGATTTTTCCCTGCTCCCGAAGAAGACTACAAACTTTTAATTACTGTAAAACCCCTTTAAGCGCGTGGACCACATAACGGTGAGTGGCGATAAACGAAGTGTCGCAAGAAAAATTGCAAATGCGACCTTCCCCCATCGACTAGAGTCGCCAGCACAACCCTTTTGCAGATGGGCTGGACATGAGGTAGGATTGTTGCTGTAACGTGTACGTCGACCTTAGCGGGCATTACAGAAGGTAGAAACCGTGACCATTTCCGAAAAGCCATAATCTCCCTCAAAGCGAACAAACCACAGACAGAAAATTTAGAAAGATTTCTACTTGAACCATCCAAAGGGTTGAACTCATGCAAATAATGGGAAATCTCTTAACCGCACGGGTCGGGATCGACTGTATTTAATTTTGTTTAAAAATTGGTCAGGAAGAGCGATGATGAACGTGAGCGGGGAGAACAAGCACTATAGACACTGAAACTTTCTCTGTGGGATTGGCCGTGGTATGACGAAGAAACAGCGCTATGAGCAGAGAAAAGCACGAGAGAGCACGATGTACGCAAGAGGACGCAAGCGCCACGTAAACCGCGATTGATAGAGTGCCAGCGCCGGCAGCACATGAGGCAGCCCTTAGGACGTTTGTCGCGCCATTCTAGGTCGCAGAAGTTTCGCGGCTCCTGGGCTTGGGGACCTCTTTTTCTCTGGTTAAGGAACTACCTCTTGACATATGATGCTGACCCAAGGCTTTAAGGCATTAGCAAAGACAAATTTGGGATATGCGACTTTTCACAGGAGCAATACGTTCTTACGAATGCATACAATCGAGAAAAGAGGTAGGGTGGCTTATGTTTGTGAAGTTAATGCGAAAAATTGCATTTCCTTCTCTATGGTAAACCCCACCATGCCATTTCATAGAGCTTGCGGAAGCTTATTTGTGCCTTCCAAAACCACAGCAGCACCGCATATATAGTTATTATCAGAGAAGCGCCAAGGGCTCAAGGTGAAGCGAGATTAAGCGCGAGCCACAATTCCCATCTCCTTTCGAACAGACTATCGCTTTCTTGTTCACTGCTGATCCCAGCACTTGTACCCCCTTCGTCCCACCGGTCCAATTTGAGGTGCTCGTCAAGAGCTCCTCGGCGACGCTTGACCCTGGTTTGATTATACAACTGTTTTCATAGTTCCTGGTGTAATTATAGATATTAATATAATTATATTATACTTATTATGATTTTCTCTCCAGTTTCACAACTTTGTAACAATCAACAAAACTGGCAGAAATTGCGAAGAAAATAGCTGGCAGTTATACATGAAGTGATATTACCTCGGCCTCCTCCATTAGACCTTCAATGCGTCTGCCCAGCATTTCCCGCTTTTCGATCAAGTCTTTCTTTTTCTTATCATAAACTTCCGCCGAAACGTGAGTGTCAGCTGAAAATTGTACATACGTGCAACCTTAGGCCTATATTCGGATCAATCTCGAGCCTGGTCGAGCACTAATTTCCGCTAGATAAGCTCGCGCCGATTTCACGTAAAAACACCTCCGCTCGTGCAGTGTAATTTTGTACACCTTAGAAACTACCGCAAATTTGCCTATAGAGGTAATTCGATGCCCTGAAAATGACTTTCATTTTTAGCGCTGGCGCCATCTGGCGCCAGTTGGCGTCACCTTGTCACGACACTTGTTTTCACCAAATTTGGTGTAAACTTTCGTAGGGGTTATTTGGTGTCCTGATTACGAATATGACATTCATTCTCGGCCCTGGGGCTATTTGGCGAATATTTTCTGCGGTCACGTTTAACAAACGCGTGAGAGTCCAGACAGGAAAGCACATACTTTCTGCTCCTCTAGGACTGAGCCTTCTGAAGGAAGGAAAGAAAGCAGAGACGCTGTCATAGTGTGCATATGCGAGTGCCCAAAGAATCCTACAATCACCAAGCCTTACGATTGACCGCTGCCCTTGGACGATTTCTGCTCGTCTGCGCTCTCCGACCGAGATATGCGTTGAACAACGTTAATGCCAAAAACGAATGTCATATTCGTAATCAGGGCACCAAATAACCCCTATACAGAAGTTTACACCGATTTTGGTGAAAACAAGGGTCGTGACAAGGTGACGCCAACTGGCGCCAGATGGCGCCACCGCTAAAAATGAATGTCGTTTTCGTAATCAGCATATCGAATTACCCCTATGGGCAAGTTACGGTTGTCTCTAGATGTACGCAAGTGCACTGCACCAGCGGAGGTGTTTTTACAGATATCGGCCGGCTTATCTACTGGAAATTAGGGTAGTTACTCAGAAAGGCTAAGATCTCTGTTCTAACTAGCATCGCATCTCACCTCTTGTGTGAACCAGTCGAGCTTCGTTCTTCTCAATTTTTCTTCTAACTTCATTGTGCATACGATTGAGCTAAACATACATTAACGGACCGAAATTTTAATAATGTCCCGTTAAAACTTGGTTCTACAAGAGCACCTGAGGAACAAGAAAAAATGAAACTAATAAAAAGGTTTCCGTAGGAGCAATTGATTGCTCAGCACTTGCTAAAGCCGAAAAAAGAATGCCAGGAGAAATGAAAAAATCTAATGCCAACATCCTCAATTTGTTTCTACTGAAAAACTATGGGGAATCACAGGCACCTCTTCCGGCTGGGGGTGAGGGTCTTCTCCCTCAAAAAGAAGCGCATTGTGGACGAGTTTATTGCTGTCGAAAAAACAATTCCTTCAAACGGGATACGGCTACACACTACATATTACGCCACGCACGCACCTGCAGTTGCAATAACAATGGACTCCTCCATGCCACTAGTTTCTGTAATGAACGACACGCACCCTCAATTTTGGCAAACTAATAAGAATGGTGGAAACAACCGTTCACGCTCTGGCAAGCACGGCAGAAGCTTGTAAAAACTTGCTATCGCTTATGCCTGCGAAAACAGTGCCTGTTTCGGATCTAGACCGCCCACAGAGATTGCGAATGCGTTCAAAGCGTTGAAGGATGAAAGGATGTGATTTGAAAGGATAGAGCGGAGACATGGAAAGGGGCGAGCGAGATGATAGCGAATCAAGTAATTCTGCTTCAGGCAGTGAACTTGCAAGCTGACATGAACACCTCCGCTACAACGGATGAGGTACACAACTGCTAAGTTGGATTCCATCCGAAATTGAATAATTACAAGATTGATAAGATTTTTTGCTTACAATTCACCTACCCTTTCAAAATATTTCTCCTCATAACCAAGCCGACCGAAGCGGTTGCTTTCCTGATAGCGTTTCTTCAAAGCTTCGTCATGAATAGGCTAAACAAAAGAGTAATGAAGAACTTACAAAATACTCGAGCAAAATAAAACAAAAGACTCTTACGAATGGACAGAACCCAAGGTCGTTTTTTGTGTTTCGAAATGCTTCCGCAAGACAGAATCCAACAAGAAAATCCCTGCATACATCAGGATGATCGAAATCAATAGCGGCGCTCTAAAATATCCTATCTAAATGATCAAAAAATTCTCATTCATTATATACGAACAATAGAGATAGCCAAGAAATATAGATCAGGAAACTATGGACTTCATAAAATGGACACGTACAATTACACTATGAATGATTCAGGGCCCACGCTAATATCTGCGGTCACACGCTCAGTAATGGAAACGGATGATGTGATACGATAATGGAAACGGATGAGATGAAGTGAAGGAAAAAAAAAAACGTGAAAACCCTGAATGGTTCCAAGTTCCTAGGTTACGGGAGATTAGGAGGCAGCAAACGCGAGGGGGTAGTGGAAGCTGAGCAGACAGGCAGTATTGAGTTCTCACACCTTTGATGTAGTTGATGAAGTAGATGTGGTCTAGCATTGGAACGTAGTTTTTC
>MU869808.1:17665-39582 GCA_036418205.1 Ostertagia ostertagi | reverse complement strand
ATAATGCCGAAACACGAGCCTGTCTTTTGCCTTTAAGCGTGATACATTGTTCTTCAGGCGTTATGTCGAAGATGATGTATGATTACTAACTTTAAATTGTTCAAACTTTTAGAAAAGCCTCTTTGTGAAATCACCACTAAATTGTTTCGACCAGGTGTCTGCTGGTGTTACATTGCAAAGCGACTCAGGATTTCCAGGAAACCTGTAACAACCATCATTAAAAAAATTCATGTTCTAGTTTCTAGGAATGATTGGGATGAACGTGGAAGAGAAGCTGCTGTTCTTACCAAGTACAATATTGAGAAAGGACAGGCCAAGCTGCACTAGACTCCAACCCACTAAATTCTTTGTTGTATTCTGTGTTAGCAATCAAGCGCACTTGCTGGCAGGTATTCGCCAGACGACATCGAATGACAGAGGCACGTGAGCGTGGACGAGCTCGAGCTCAGGTCGCAACTGGAGTGGAGAGAAAGCGGCGCTGACGGGAGTGCTTCTCTCAGTTCTGTGTTCCCGATCTATTTCACTGATGAGAAGGTCTTCATGGACGAATCAGTCTTGAAGATAAAGATAAAAACTTTCAAGCTCAAATGAATCCATGAACTACGGAGAGCCTCATAAAAAATCACAATAACATTCAGTTATTCCGGAATCCTGCACACGCTGAAATTTACATGAAGTTCTTGCCAGCGAGCTGCCAAGAGATATTTGCTTTTGGAAGTGGCCTCCCACACAAATCTACTAGTTCAGTCTGTACAGAGTGTGGTGAAGAACAGCACATGCTCCTGACATCAGGAAAAGTCGATGGATCCTACAATTCACCTCAGAATTCTGAGCGCACTTAAAGGCAAAAGTCGGGCTCAATAAGGGGGTATTATGGCGATTGAAACTGAGTATAGAGATGCGAAGTGGAACGACAGTGGAGAAAAAACTGAGAAAAACCGTCGACAAGGCCGTTAACAAAACCCTCTTTCCCACTAGCAGTGAAGGAGGCTGGCTTGGGAAAGAGGCACGTACAAACAAGTTTTCTGGAGATGTCAGTCGTTCTATCGGTTGATACGGCAATCAACCTAGCTGATTTCACACGTTATGCCAGCCACGCACCACTTCCGGAGGTGGGCGGTCCCTGGATTGAAACCGAACGCCCCGGGGCCTTAACGGGGTTTTTCAAGGTGGGAAGTTGCTGCAATGTGTGCAGCTACCCACATACAACCTCCAGGCACGGGAATTACTTCTCTAGCGTGCCTGAGCCCGACCTTTGCCTTTATCCGTCTACCTTCAATTCGATGCTGTCAGCGGATTTTCAGAAAGATTTCGCTTGTGATTCTAAACGGATAGTGGCGTTTATAAGAGTGTTGTGGGTTTTCATTCATTACCGTTTAATGTACATTTTTTTCTTCGTTTGTCTTTGTTAGTTACACAGGTTTCCAGGATCACTTCAGTTTGTTACAGTAATTTGTGGCGGCACTGTATTTATAATAGTATGTCTGTATTTGGAAAGTCGGCTGTACTTTGAAGGTACGACGCCTACCTGTTGTCACCTTCGATAGGAACAGAACAACAAGGCACTTTCAAGATGTACTGCTGCGGAGTTTATGTTTGAAACTTATGTGATTCGCAACCTCTGTTGCATGCGCTTTTTTTGGCTGTAGTTCGAAGATAAGGAGAACCAAATATAACTGCCAACTTCCCTGCCTACAATCTACGCAAATCCCGGCTTGCCCCGACATTAACCCTGTGTCCCCACCCACCAGCCCCGCGACCCCAAGAATGTTTTTTGCACACTTCAAATAATTTATAATACCAGTTTAGCTCCGCCCGCTACCGCGCGCATTGATAGAACTGACAATCGATGAAGCTTTAGGTTTCACCGCTAAATTATAGCTGCTTCGTTAAATGTATTACTGTCCGTTGCATAGGCTGCCCATCTTGGCTGTATCTCACTGTTTGATAAGCGCAGTGAAGTGCACAGCTAAAGTGATGATGTAAACAACCACTATGCGTCGAGTATCGAGGTAATTTAGCGGTCGAATATCTCAAAACGGAATGCCCAGTATTCATTATCATATTTATTCGAGCATCCCATTCATCCTCAAGAACTCTAGAAGGTGTAGCGGTCGAAAGGTGTTTGAGTTTACAATTACAACGCTGATGAAATGATATTGAAATGAAAGGCATTATCTACAATCTGCTCTCTATTTTCTATTTCAAGTGCTCTCTACGTTCTTCGTACGCATATCGTTCCATACATCATCCTTCACCTCAGTCGTATCACTTTTGACTCCCTACCAAATATCTTCGCCGTCCCCCCCCCACTATAAGTCATGCCCCCCCACAAATCAGCTCCTGACGACTGCTGCGAAGCGCACTATGAATTTCGTGAAATTTGTGTTTCCAGCGCCTCTTATCTGCTCTTATCAGTCGTTATCACTTTGTGACCCCCACCAAATATGTTCCCGTCCCACCCCCTATATCATGCCCCAAAATCAGCTCCTGACGACTGCTGCGAAGCGCACTATGAATTTCGTGAAATTTGTGTTTCAGCGCCTCTTATCTGCTCTTATCAGTCGTTATCACTTGGTGACCCCCACCAAATATGTTCCCGTCCCACCCCCTATATCATATCAAAAAATCAGCTCCTAACGACTGCTGCGACGCGTGCTATGAATTTCGTGACACACACACACAGACAGACAGACTTAGCGCTTTATATATAGTAGGATCTTTCATGGAAGACACAATCAATTCATCATAATTATATACATACATAGATAGTCCCGATCTGAATCGCACATCGTCAAGCAGAAGGTGAGTGTACCATGAGAATGTGTGATTTAACAGACACATCAGCCTCATAGAGTGTACGCGTCCGTTCGCATCTGGCAGAAGTAACCAGTTCATTTGGTTAACCGTAGAAGGGAATGTTGTCGTGCAATGGTGGGTCCATCCTGCGTTAAGGGCAGTAGGTACCAAGGGCGATATCCAGTGCCGGCAGTCCATTTGGCCCACCGCGGTCGATATAGCCGATACCACTCCGATCCCCATTGGCGTTTCACTCGAATCAACCTGAAAATAGGAATGTTTAGGACTAATAGAAATGCTTCTGGCGGTGTTATGGGAACTCAAGGAACGTTGGGCAGCATTTACAAATTTGGCTCAACTTTTTTGAGAATTGAGTTTGTAAGCTCATTTTCATCTTATCGCTAATCCTAACCTAATCTACAGAACAAGACCGTAGTGAGATTACTCGCAGTCCAGATTTCCGCTTATTTCATTAGATTTCGTAAAATGTTCTGGATATTCAGGAAATTTCGCAGTTTCTCAAGATGGGACATTTTGCGCCCATTGAGTTGGTGGTATATGCAAAGGCGGCAGTGTGGCCCAGGCCGAGCCAGTTCTAATGAAATAATTTCAGGGTAACGCATAGCATGCTAGCTTATTATCAGTGCCTTACAGTGTCCTACAGAGTTCACTGCTCAGACGCATAAAACCTCCAATTCGTCGCTAGGAAAGATATTCTCTAGACATGCTTAGATCAGTTTGTGGCGCTTAGACCTGGTAAGTGAGAGATGTGCTGCTTTCTTCAATACCGATAGCCCTTTGCCTTTCAAGATGGATGGCGGCGATCTAATGGTTCCAAGCTCAGGGATCATTTGTTTCAAAAGTTGCGCCTGTGCTCATTTGAGCGGGCTCTGAACGAATTCCATCAGGCCATTGTTCGGCTAGCACCTCAAAGACTTGAGAATTCAAAATGAAAACTGACCGGACAGTATCGTCGAAAGGACGTGGCTTGGCGTCGATTAGTAGCATAAGGACGAAGAGGATGAAGAGAATCAGGGATCGCATCTGAAAGTTGCTACTGTTTTGTTTTCACAGAAACCAATGATGTAGATTCGCAAGTTCGAATTCGAAAAGACTACGCATTTTGTATGAAGAGAAGTCTGAAGGATGAGCCGTGAGTTCAGCATCGAATCTATTTTATGACACAGTAATCCCAGATTGTGATGAAGCACCATCACAAAGCTTATAGGGATCTTACCTAAGCCGTCCACGGCCTCACGTATCAGTAGGCGCTAAATTCAGTTGTAGGCTACACTTCTATTTTGAGGAGGTGGTGGCAGAGATTCTAAAAAAGCTTATCTCTGTTGGAAGTGATGAATTTCAAGTAGCTGAGCAGGATATGGGAAATTTCCTGACTGAGACCAAAAAAACTAGGACTTGAAGCCAGTCTGCCAGCGTATAGCTAACTGAGGTGTCAGACCAGTGATAAGTAGCTTTTGATCCGTTTCGCTGCACAATTACAGACTTCCTAAGGAACAACTGTGTGTTAATTATGGCTAATACCCTCAAAATGCTCAGTTCAGTTACTATGCCCACACATGCGGTCAACAGGGCTTAGTTGCATTCCTTGTGTGCCTTTCCTATGTCGAGTGGAACACATGGTTATGCACTCGCTCAAGGGTGAAGATTTCAGGAAGGCAATTTATTCAGTTCCATCATAATCAAAGGAGTGCACTCTGGGAAAATTCTATTCAGGCGCGATATTGGAAAATAGTACGTACAGTGAGCAGACTCAAGACTTTAACCAGTACCACTAGAAAGCTGTGATATCAAGAAATTCCACCTCAGTTAATGTGGTTTCAGTGATTACAGGTAGAGATATGCTGAACAGAGAACATCGGAAATGGGGAAAAATGAGCTCCAGCCCCTAGAGCTATACATGGTTAAGTGTCAGGCATTCACTGGCACCGCAGCCGCAGACCAGGAATGGCAACTGAAGTTTGAAGCCAATCGGGGGTTGGCCGAAGCGGTGACTGTACAGTCTGTGTGCTGCCAGCATTTTTAATTATCGCAAAATGCCGCCGACCAGAGATTTGCTGCATTGGTGGATTAGAGGCGTTTATCCAAACATCAGTCGTGTCGAAGGATTTGTGATGGATGGAATAGCCTCTTCGCCTGATTGCCAATCAGAATCATGCAAGTTGTTCAAAGTCAACACAGGCATCACATTTATTGAAGCACTATCCTGCCTAAACTCAATCCCAGGTATGGTAGAGGTATAGGAAGTTCCATAGCGTTTCTCCTCCTGGGGTCAGGCCACCTTAAAACAAGACGCCGTTCATTCGCTCGGAGCAAGCTTAGGACTAAGCCTAGGCCCAATCATAGGCTTAGGCATAAGCCAATGTGTAAGCATAAGCCTTAATCTAAGTCTAAACCCAAACCTAACCTTAAGCTTCAATGATCGCGCAACTGAGGTATCCTGATCCCAAGAAAACACACCTCTCCCAAGAAAGTATCACCCCGCGAGAAAGTTGTCAAAAACGAACTGGCTTGCTTCCATGGCTACTGTTTCTCGCCGCATCGCGATGCGAAACTGACCAAAGTTTAGCAGAAGTTTCAGGTGCACTTGGAAGTGTATGGGCATGAGAACTGTTCCGAGAGCAAGGGGCGCGAATCGCTCAGAGAAGGTAAACTGACAAATTTTGCTTTTCTGAGCAATTTTTTCTTGCTAGCTCTGACTTGAGTGCAGCCATCGCTTCGTAAAGTTAGTGCTCAAAAATGCTATTTCGAAGTGGGAACGGACCTGCAGCTTCACTTTCTGAATCGGTAACGGCTGCGATTACAACATTTACGAATTGCAGCTAACCAATATAAATAAATATAAATAATATAATATGAATAAAATTATAAAAATAGCCTCCAAGCATAGAGAATACCCACAAATTTCTATTTAAGCTTCGGGATAAACCGATTTAAGCTGGAAGTCAGTCCCACTGTAATCGTCTAGAACGGGAATATGCACGATTCCCAAAACAGCACCAAAGCTCTTGAGATATTCCCAAAGCAGCCATTGACGTCAACGCCGAGAAGGCATTCGCTTGCACGTCACACGAATGCTAGAATATCAAGAATAAAACAGAAATCACGATTCGCATTTCATTTGGATATTGGATGAACATTGAACGTAAAGATGTCACTCGGGGGAAGGGCCCGCCATCCTACCAAGGATTGCTCTTACGCATGTACGTAGTTAAAATGAAGCCTATAGGGAAAATATGCAGTTTCTAAGTAGGTTCTCCATCTTATGTAGATAGTACAAATGTAGCAGGTGAGGCTTTCTTCATGTTATTCACTCATGACCCTTACTGGAAAATTCTGTAGAGAAAGCGATGAGTTGGGAGGCGTGAATTTTGATGTGTTGAACAATGTAGATTAGATTGAAACATTCGGTTATGAGCAATCCTTTTTAGGACGCGCCACGCATTTTACATAAGTGCATTCATCGTACTTCCATTCAGAATCAATGTGACAGTTGAAGTGCGATTTGGCCCATACAATGACTCGCCGAACAAGACAATGTAAGTCCGGCGTTTGTACTCCCAAGCGCTGGTACCAGTTAATCTATCTCGGAGGCTAGGACAGTTTGGTTGGCCTGGACGACGTAGGAACCAGGATATGATCCCCGAAGCGTGCGCGTGACGCCGTTTGCCCTGCACCACTTCAGTGTGTGTTGTACAACACACAAACAAAATACGTGGTTTATATAGAGTGCTTAAGTCCAAATGCATTTGAAAAAAAGCCTGAACTCGTGCTCTTTTCTCCCTCTCCTTCCTACTCAGCAATGAACATCGTCGTAGAAGCTGCCAACCTCTCATCACGTGGCAGAGTGCGAATCTCCACCTACTCTCTCCCCCTTTATCTATCACCACGACAATCTCTTCAGGCCTTAAAACGACCTCTCTGAAAACCACATTCACAACTTCCCGTTGGTGATTTCCCAGCGGCGGGGTTGATCCTACAATCAACCCTGTTGCTTCAAGAAACCGCTTAGAACAAAATGATATCATTGTGGTGCTAACATAGATTACCAACTGAATGCTCCACGGCGAGAGCTCCACAATGTTTGAGAGCTTATTAGCTTGACTGCTAGGTGGTTTTCGCCCCTCAACTATTTCCAGAGCCTTCAAACGCTTTCTAAGTGTCAGCCCTTGATAAATGAGATTTATCCGATTCACTGTCTTCTTCAAAGAATGATTCGAATCTACCGAGTCTACCGAGTCTTTGGAGGTCCTAATCAACATTGCTCTACTGAGCGCCTAAGAGGAGTGTGGAAAGGGCTATTGGTTGCTGTTATCAGCGGAATATATTAGGTTGGCAAGAAAGTCTTGCAACACTTTTCCAATTTTTTGATTTTAATTATACCTCTCTCCAAGCTTCTCTCTTCTTGTAACCTCGGCATGTCAGTTGTAAGTTTAACAAATTTTCTTGTGCCTTACGAGGTTGTTCGGTGGAACCTTTATTAATGGCCTAACGTTTCGACTGAATCGTCGTCTTCAGAGGCCTGAACGTGTTTCAAGCGTTAGACTTACGCTCTACACCACCAAGCGCCTCATCAACTCTAGCGGTTTCGACATCGTGTCAGAAACCCCTCGAGAAGATCAGGACAGCGCAAGAAATAAACTCACCGTCGGTTCCACCCTTCGAGCGGAAAAGTCCGCTGCCACACAGAGCGCTGATCAGTTAGAACTGAAGAATACCATACTGTCTCCTTATGTCAAAAATAGTCGGGAGACGCACGTAACGCTCTGTCATTCTACAGCTCACAGTGCGGTAGCGTTAGATGCCTGACATTGAATCTCATATATTGCTCCAATATGAGCACAATCTCCAAGTTTTCCATGCGGGCAGATAACGCAATTTTCGGATATGCACTGCTTGTCATAAAGTCTGTTAGACTATATGAGATTCGATGTCAGTCTGTTGGACTTTATGACAAGTAGTGCATATCCGAAAATTGCGTTATCTGCCCGCATGGAAACGATTGTGCTCATCTTGGAGCAATATATGAGATTAAATGTCAGGCATGTAACGCTACGTACATAGGGGAAACAGGAAGGGTTTTAGCAATTCGTATCAAGGAACATCTTGCTAATTTGAGACGCGGTACTGTGACAACACCTTTGGGAAGACATAAGGTTGAGGAGCATAATGGGAATGAATTTGAAATAAGGTGCACGCTGCTGGCTCAAGAGACGGAAATTTCCGCGCGGAAGGCATTAGAAGCATTCTGGATATTCACTAGAAATCCAAGAATGAACAGCCGCGATGAGTGTCCTTCAATAACAAATGATCTACTGCCGTTCATTCCGCACTGCGAGCTGTAGAATGACAGAGCGTTACGTGCGTCTCCCGACTATTTTTGACATAAGGAGACAGTATGGTATTCTTCAGTTCTAACTGATCAGCGCTCTGTGTGGCAGCGGACTTTTCCGCTCGAAGGGTGGAACCGACGGTGAGTTTATTTCTTGCGCTGTCCTGATCTTCTCGAGGGGTTTCTGACACGATGTCGAAACCGCTAGAGTTGATGAGGCGCTTGGTGGTGTAGAGCGTAAGTCTAACGCTTGAAACACGTTCAGGCCTCTGAAGACGACGATTCAGTCGAAACGTTAGGCCATTAATAAATGTTCCACCGAACAACCTCGTAAGGCACAAGAAATTTATTAAACCTATTTTTTTGTTTACAACTCCTGACCGGTCATATATCTACCATGAGTGTCCACCACTTGTCTTCAACGCTCAGAAAATTTCTTGATGCTCCTTTGCCAAAACCCAGCGGAGTGCGGGTCGAGAAAGGAGGCGACCTCACTTTCGAGTTGGAGTTGATCGTCTAATTATTTCGTCATCAAGATGATGATTAAGGTCCAGGATAGGTGGCAGTCATTTATAGCTCGACCAGGGAATACGCTAAGAGAGGTAAGAAATCTTGCCGCAATTTCTTACCGGGCTCATTTCGGATCATGGTGATTCGCAATGTCATGAAAGAAATGAATATTGTCGCGGTACGAGGGCTCCTGACGAGCTGCCTCGGCCAGCTTCTGGTATTCCGCAGCCTAGACCTCTACCTACACAATGGTGCCCATAACGAAGAATTTGTAGTGGAGCTTCCGTAAGAGCCCTACCTGTAATGGAGTGTAGGGACGCTGCTGGCTTCTTATAAAAATATCAAAAGATCGAAAGCGCTGGTAAAGGTGAAACACGCTGTAGCGGTGAACGACATGCCTATTGAAGCTATTGCAGATAGTGTTGGTCGTTGACACGAATCCATAGTTATGGAGACATTTGTACTAGACAGTGACTCGGAGTATGGATTTACTAGTGGTCGAGGTTTTTTGAATTTTCTTGGATAACTACTGACTGCAGCACTTATATCCACCTCGAGAATGCTCTACCATTTGTTAGTCATAAATGTTACCTATGAATTTTTCAGAAAAAAAGAAAATTTTAGAAAGAGTGTCGCAGAACTTTCTTTGCCAACCTAATACATTCAAATGGGGCAGGAATCTCTGAGAATTTCATTGGCGTCAGGTGTGATACAATTAAGGATTTCTCCTAGATCAACGGCGGCATTACGTGTGATAGTTTCATCCCTATCTAATTCCCTATCCATCTGACTATTGTACGTCACAAATGTTTTCTTTTGTGCTCTTTCTCATAAGATCCGACACGATAACATCATTCATATGATGTAGGAATGATCGAAAAACGAGGATTGCAGTAGAGGAACAGCAAACCCACTACAGGTGGCAAAACACCGTGGTCAAATCCGCAAATGTGACGTAAAGGATACCTTCTGGCACCAATGTTGCTTAGTAAATAGCTGGGCTTTCTTTTTTACCATCAAAGGCTTCTGCAGTATAACCATCCTTATTAGGCTTTCACGTGGTCCTGCTAGTCATCGCTTGAGCATAAGAATCACACATAGTCGGCTTTTGAGCTAACAAGGACTCTCCTGAGTTCAAGCATCCTTTGAAGGACAGAGTGATTAGGCAAATCTGATTTGTCAAGAGGTGACACTTGAGCTTCCAGAGGCGCCTGTCGCGTGGAGCAACTAGAACTAGTAAGCTACTAAGCCCTCAAATATCGCGAAGCGTTCTCCTGGCGATCACTGTCACCAGTACAATGAATATCATTTAGGATTCATAGCCTTGGTTAGGTTAGTTGGTAGCAACCTGGGAGACTAGGTTAGGGAGAATGAAAAACTGTCTTGTACCTCGCCTGGACACCGCAAGTCCTAGAATAGGCCAAATAGGCCAAATCAAGTGCCAATACGAGTGTATAAATGGAAGTTGGATATCTCAAAATGGGATTGATTACCAGGTCGTCCCTATCAACGTGTATGAGCCAAATTTTTCTCGAAATGTCACTACGATTCCGAATGGAACTGAATTGTGCGGCATTACCGAAAATGGATTGGTCAACGTTGAATGCTTCATCCTCCTTCCTCTTACCAGAACGCTCCCCTGCAACAGCCGGAAGCTCACTTCCTGCGTAAGCTTTGTATTCCTCCTCTCCTTATCCTCCCTTTACTACCTCCAATGCTCTCCAGCTGCCACTGCAGCACCTTGTGGAATGACCGAAAGTGTGCTAAGTAGGTGTTTATATAGCCGTTGGGTGTTATCACAATCATGCCATTGCAAAACATTGATAGGGCAAGCCCTGCAAGCTACCCAGATCGCGGCTCGTTTCATCCGTTGCGCTATCACTCACTTTTTTTATTTTGCAGACGGATCGCCAGACATGCATACCTCCCTTTCAAAAAACGAGAAAGCGTCGGGTGCAGACCATACACCACAAGTGACGACGGCCTCCACAAAATGTAAATGTTTTTCTGCCAATGAAATGATTAGCCTGTTGCAGTTGTATTCTATCAGTTGTCACTAATTACAACTATCATTTACCAAAAGGGCGGAAGTGGTGTAGTGGCAAGTGGCACGCTTACCACGCGAGCGGTCCGGGGATCAAATCCTGGGTCGTGAGTCGCCCGGGCCAACCAAGCCTTCCATCCCTCCGGGGTCGGTTAATTGGTACCAGACTTGTCTGGGAGGATAAAAACACTGACTTGTACATCGGCTGGCCCCCGCAAGTCATTGTATAGGCCACATCGCATTCAAACGCCACGAATGTACAAATGGAAGTAGAATGCGTGCCGCATCCCAAAAAGGGATTGATCAACGGCAAATGCTTTATCCTTATTTTTTACCAAAAATCAGCTATCACTATGAACCAACAACAACCAGATTTACTTGGAGACCGTCGTCACTTGTGGTGTATGGTCTGCACCCGACGCTCTTCTCGTTTTTGAAAGGAAACATACAGACAAACCGACACACCAAGTTAGCAGTTTACATAATAGAAGGATTGCTATGACAAGTATATGCAAGCGTTCGTATTGATGTGACAAATGTTCGTATGCGTGTTGTAATCATAGTTGTAATCATACTTAAATTATAGTTGGATCGATTTCTTTGCCGCTGACAAATTTTCGCTACACCTTAAAAAATTCCAAAAGTTGCATTCACAAATTTCAGCTGAGTTAGCGAGAAAATATCCAGTCGATTCAAGCACGATTGCTATCATGGAGCCTGAGTTCTAGAGAAATTCGTGCTTCCTCAGCTCAATCTCGTATGATGGCAAAATTGCCTTCAAGGATCGAACACATTCTGAGCGCTATCTGCTACTCTATTCAGTTTTTTCTTCCCACAGTCACGTGACTCTTATTTCTTCATATTTCTACCGATGTAACTAAAGCCGATTAAAAACAAACGGTGGTTGCAATCTCGACTGAGTCCCCTTCTCTGAGGAAATGTGGGCTCACACATCACAGATGATTATCCGATCAGAGCTGTAAAGCCTAGTTTAGCTTTTGTGGTCATTCAAGTCTACCACACATTTCTGTCCACTTGGTATGATTGCTTACAGCTGTGATTTGCCACAAACGCACAGCTGATTGAAATGAAGAAATAATGCGCTGATCTGTCTGAGTTCCTACGCAAACAAGTGCACGCAATGATTCTGATACTCATATTTGTCAGAGTTATTATGTTACCTGATTGTGCCGAAGTATAATACAGTGCGTACCAAGAGGTATGTGTACACCCAAAAATTTTTTCCATTCCCTTGAAAACTGTTGACTTCTGCACCATACGACCACCACCATTCAATTTCTCTTATGCGAAAACCTTAGAATTTCTCATTTCTTACCAAATTAAATGCAGCTTTAATTTTTAAAGGAGGAATTCACGATTAGAATGAAGGTCGAAGAAAGGGAAACTGACCTAGTTGAGGGACCCACGGACCTCCTGAGGGTGCGAACTGACGCGCAATTCGCATGGAAAAATTTGACCTCGGCGACCTATCATGCCTCAAAGCTGGCGGGTCCGGCGATCTCCGCCCACCGATCATCTGATCACTCGCCGTAGTTCAATACGTGGCGAGTGATTAGATAGCTGAGAGAGCGTAGTGTTGAAGAGGGCACAGCGATGAGAGTCGCATCAATGCTCGAATCAACGGGCAAGGAAGGGGTACCATTTCTCGGGTTCTGGGCCGTTTCTCATGGTTCTTCCTTCTTTCGTGTACCACTCACCATCCCTAGGTTAATTTGAAATGGGTTGCTTTTTCATCGTGAATTCGTCCTTTAAATTGTGGAAAGTTTTTTCTTTGTATCAAAATTATGTGGACACTTTTTGAAAAACGGCAATATCTTCAGAATCTGAAATCGGTAGGCCTACCAAAGTTTCTAGTAAGTTGAGCCATTCTGTTTGGCATGCTATGAACCGGGTCTGGATACATGTCTTGCAGATCTGTTCCCAACTAGCAAATTTCACCGACGTGTTAGGTCACTTGTGATATTACTCTTTTGTTCAATGACGTAGAGACCGCGAACCACGATACCTCTACGTTTTCAATAAGGATGAAGTCTGAGGAATACGCTAGCCGACTTGCCAATCAAAGCCGTTGCGTTTAGCATTTTTCCAAATGGAATGGTGTCAGGGACCTCCCCTCCCTGCAAAACAAGTGATTTGCGACCATGACTTTTCGAAAAAGGTTGTAGCCGGGACTCAAGCACCTCATTATAATCCTAGTTGTCTACCTGACATGTTGGCAAGCCAAACTCCAATGTCCCCCTCCTTTTGGAACCACCCCAGACCTTTGATGAACATCTTCCGAATTGTCTCTTCGAGCACATCTGCGGGTCCGACCAAAGTCTCTCCAAAAACCAACAAGACCCACCCGAATAGCAGGAGATGAGTTCCTTTCCGCCAGTCGAGCTGGTCTGAGAAGAAATTCCACAGAAAGCTTTTATTCTAATCTTACCATTTCCACGAAAGCGCTGTCTGTCCGCGTTCGACGTCCCATGTTGTGGTTCAGTTTTTGAGTAGAATTTCCAACCTTGCCAACTTGTGCTAGGCATTGATACAAGTCTTCCTTTATTCCCACTGTATCGCGTCCATTCGAGCGAATTTAACACTGATTGCTCATTTTTGAGACCGGTAAGGTCATTTGAACGCGTACGAGAATAGCAGTGAAAATTTTTTTGACACATCACGAGCTTCCTGTGAAGTTTGGATATGTAGCGATGGAAGACAACCCTATATTACTGTTAGGATTTGGACCTCTTCTCCACCATACAAAGACGCACGACCAGGCGATATCGCAATTAGAAAGTATGAGACTTCCACATCTGTGCTTGGTCTTCTTCAGAAAAATGCTTGCCGTGAAGAGGAATGATGCCAGAATAAGTAACGAAAGGAGAAGTAAAAATAGGTTAGGAAATCGATGCAAAAACTTCATCTGCCTCAGGGTGTCCACATAATTTTGATACAAAGAAAAAACTTTCCATGAAAAATAGTTCGCTAAGTTAGAACGAAATCTTTTGCCGAAAATATCATTGTAGGTTATCGACCACTAGGAGTTGAATGGTGAAGGTTTCATGACATAAAAAATCTTGAGAATCGATTCCAGGGTGTCCACATACTTTTGGTACGCACTGTATGTATTAGGTTGAAAGGAAAGCTCTTACCGTTCCCGATAATTCAAGTTTCAAGGCAGCATTTTTGACTAAATTTTTGGCGTACAACTAAATACATGTTGCATATCATTAGAACGCGTGATCTTTGGTGTATCCGATGGTGGTGTAACTTTCGCAGAACAACGGCTTCCACTTTTACAAGACCTCGAAAACAACATGAAAACCCACACGATTTTCTTCTCTAACACAAGTCAACACAGAAAGGAGAGGAATCAGTTATGAACTAATGATTTAAATTTGCTCTCGCTAAAAATTGCGGTGAGCTATAATTTGGAAAGTTTGCGTAAGGATGGCGAGAGCCTTAAAGGTGGTGAGGGTGATGTTGGATATCGAGCATTGGTAAAATCTAAGTGAAATATTTGATAGGACCAAATGTGCCTGAGTGTTGAAAAGGCCGCTACTGAATCAGGCATAACCAAAACCTTAACCTTTGTGGTTTCAGATCATAGGATAGGCTAAAATGCGAAAAGTCTGTAGGGAGATGCCGAAAATTGCGGTTCCGTAAAGCTATGGGCCCTTCTTCTACCTCCTTTCATCCAACGGAAACGGCCCAGTTTTTGTTCGAATTGTGAAGCGCAGTGTAAAAAAATTTCGCAGTGACTCGTAGCTTCTGCTGAGTGATTTCATCATTCAGCAGAAGCTTTCAGTGATTTCAGCTACTAAGGCCAACAAAAGTTTGCGAAGGCGAGAATGTGCAGAAAGAAGGTTGAGCTGCCTGTTTCGCGGTCCGCAGCATGCGCAGCTCTCCGAAAATAGATGGCAGTAGGACAGTATTCTTTACAAGGTATTAAAATAACCCTAAGACTTAACACATGTACCCAGCAAAGACTGCCAGAAAAGCGCCGACTCTTCCGACGTACCTCAGCCTACCACCGCAGAGCCGACTCTCGCAAAATATGACATAGCTGAAGTAGAGATTTATGCGACGAACTTCTTACTCAGCGGACCTCCTACCTACTTACTGTCACCATTACAACCGTCTGGATATCGAATGAGAAATGCTACAAAATCTAATATGATGGTGAAATTACCATCATGTTTGATTCATTTGTTTTATTTTCAGGAGTTTATCGCCTCTAGAACATCGTTATTTTCTCATGAATCTAACCAATGAACTCGAACTCGAATAACGTTAGCAAGGATGAGTGGACTGTATTGGTTCGTGCTGCAGTTGAAAATGTTGTGTATGAGTCGAGATATGCAGGGGTGTCCCCCAAGAGGCCCATCGCGCGGCGAAGGAAGAGACGCAGACGCGGCAAAGGACGAGTCGCAGCGCATACTGTAGCGGTTAGGCGTCAGGTTAAATAGAGTGTACCATACTACGTCTCATATCGCACAGCACGCGCTGCGACTCGTCCTTTGCCGCATCTGCGTCTCTTCCTTCGCCGCGCGATGGGCCTCTTGGGGGACACCCGATATGCAGATTTGAACCCCATAGTCCGGAATGGCAAGAACTTTCCTACCTAATAGATGAAATGACCCTATACTAATAACGGCATGACAATTTGGTGTTTCATCGAAGTACCCTAAAACTAAGTATATAGAGACCGAATTTAGTAGAAGAAATTTGTGTAGGCACGAAAAAAATGTTGGAGCAATCCCGTAGCGAATTCTTGATGGCTCCGACGATTGACTCGAAAGAGCAGCTAGAATTAAAAATAGTTCCTCCTGGGAATGCTTAGGTATGCATGTTTTAAACATGCCTTCCCTCCTACAATCAACGACGTCATTCTGCTTCAAAACGAATCACACAGTATTCCAGTCGGTCTTGTTTTTTTCCAGTTGCAAATCTGAATTCGGCTTACCCTCTCAGCTATAATCAGAGTTATGTGTAATAGAAAGGTCAGAAAAAATCACCATATCCTATCTATTAATAAGTTCGAGAATTCGATTGAAAACTGTCTCTTTGACTATGCTGCCCAATGTTGGGGGTAGTTGGGTACGCCAAAAGGAGTGTGTGCTTCCACGTGCGTGCTCGAAAAATCGCTCGGCAGTTAAGGGATTAACACGCATTACTCGCTATAACCGCTTTATCGATGTATCCCTATGAATATCCCGTATGACAGTGATCACTACTAAAAAGTCACGAGCGAACTTCGTCTTATTTTCCTTTCCCTTCCTCAATTGTTAAAGGCATTTCATAGAATTTTCATGGCAATATCGTTTTGTTGTTTTATTTCATTCAAAATTGTTCTTGCATCTCATTTTGTGCCCTCGATCGTTTCTATTGTCTGTGTTTCATATAGGATGAGAATAAAATTTGATCACCCATTGGTTCTCCCACTAACCCACGTGTCCATACAATGTGATCCCTTTTTCGAGAATGCACACTATCAGGAATGATACTCGGCCAGGAGGGAGTCGAAGGAGGAGACATTCAACCTGGACATATTTATAGCTAACCATTCCCACGAAGAAATACGTAAATGACTACTGCTCGTTGAGGGACCATCAGTCATTCGCAGAGGCGTCAAGAAATCGCTGTGGAGGTGCTTCAATCCCTTTTTCTTCTCGCCCACACAAATTTGTTTTACAAAGTTTATTCCCCATATACTAGTTGAATTTTTAATGCACTTCGACGAGGTGCAAAATATGGTATGACATATAAACCTAGGGTCATTGCTTGTGTCGCAATCTCAAAAGTCAGCGCAGTCAAACAAAAGAACTCTTCGCTAATTGTAGTGATGAATGAGTATCAGAATCATTCTGCGCATTTGTTTGCGGAGGCAGTCAGAGAGATTAGCGTATTAGTTTCTTCATTTCAATCAGCTGTGCGTTTGTGGCAAATCACAGCTGTAAGCAATCATACGAAGTGGACTGGAATCTGTGGTTGAATGACCACAAAAGCCACACTAAGCGCTACAGCTCTGATTTCAAGACATCGGATAATCATGTGTGCCAAATAAGCCCACAGTTCCTCAGAGAAGGGAACGCAGTCGACCACCACATAGTTTTTAATTTGCCTAGGCTAAAGGGTAGAAATATGTGAATGAAGGAGTCAAGTGATTAAGGAGTGAAAAAAAAACTGAAGATGAGTGCAGAATGTGCTCAGAATTCGTCCGAATCTTGAAGGTATATTCTGCCGAGGTCATAAAACGAGGTAAAACGGAGAGGACAGGAATATCTCTGGGACTCGAAGTCCATGTCAGTGAATATGTTTGAAACACCGGATATTCCCTCGCTCATTCGTTTGACATTCGCGGATGCATTTTTTTGGAATTTGTTAGGGTGTAGTAAAAAAATTGTCAGCAGAAGAAGAAATCAATTCAAAAATAAAATTTGATTAATGCTTGCATATGTACATTTAACACATCAATAATGGAAACATATACGCATATACTCGTCATAGCACTCAAACAAGGAAAAAGGACAACGCATTCCGCGTTGATCAGTCCATTTGAGGCGTGCAAAGCAATCCAGTTCCATTCGGAATCGTAGCTACACTTCGAGGTTGTTATACGGCTATATATAAGTTGGCTCATACGATCCGATAGAGGCGACCCATAGTATCCTTGTGCTTCCAGGCAAATACGCAATCAATGGTTCTTGAGGATTGAAGATTCCTTGGCAAGGACGAGGTGCCTTCCAGGACTTGATGCGCAAACCGTGCGAATGGTAAGCAGCGCTACTTACCTACAATATTTCCGTGTTTGTCAATCAATGCAGTGATTAAGAAATATTCTACATTATCATATAATTCTGCTGGATTTGTGGCAACAAGTTAATACCACAGCTTAAATTCATTTTTCATCTGACAAATCGGCCAAATTTCTGCCAAGTGGCAATTGCAATCACGCGAACGTTACTAGTAGAGCGGCCTGAAGCTGGCGCACACCCTCCTGTACGCTCGTACTCTCAACAGTTTTTAACCAGCTTTTGTAATGTAATTTGCTGCATGTTCGTTTTTGACCTCTCCCCGGGCCATTTCTTGATATCTTATGAACATGCTGTCACTCAAAAGTGTATTATCGGAAGCATTTTCTTCGAAGAAACAGAGTTCAAGGATGTTGAAAACTCTCCTTTAAATGGACTCGAAACAGTCCTGGAAGTTTCGAAAACATGATGACGATGTGCTACTAAAGCGCATCATTGAACTGAACCGTGACCTAAGAACCGGAGAAGCGCTGGCTGCCTCTTTCACGGGTTTGCCAAAGAATATAGAAGTAATTTAATCTTGGCAGGCTCTATCTTAAGGTCTAGGGAAGACCGTTCAGGTAGTTAGCCACGCTATCCTGGAGCGGAACAAGGGGCTTATTTCTTGGAGGCGGCCCCGAATCGCCTCCCATGTACTTCCCAGTCACTTGAATGCAAGCTTTTGGCTGTGCCGACGTGGATACCAATCCCACACACACAAGAACGTACCAGACAAGCTCAGGCGTACCCATGCAACATTCTTGGATAGTCTGAGTGGAGGCAGCTATTATGAGTTAACACGGCATTGCAGAAACAGGGAGTCCATCCCCTGAATCCACCTGCGTCTCAGGGCAAGTACATGGTGGCTTTTGGTCCGCGATTTACCCCCTATCCGCCACCTGGGGTCGCGCCACGTAGCCTCGCCACCAACCGGCTCGAGATCTTTCAGTGAGAGAGGACCCTCAAAGAAAGAGATCTTGTATTCCCTTCTATCGCAAGCGTACGAAATGCCGTTGTCTGACGTTCACCGACTTTGAGAAGGCCTTCGACTCAATAGAGACAAAACAACAGCAACGAATCTCTTTATTCTACAAGGAGAACATCATCAATGTGAAGAAGGGGTTCGACAGGGCGACACCATCTCGCCCAAACTCTTCAGCGCCGCTCTCGAGAACGTCATGCGTCAACTGGAATGGGAAGACATGGGAGTGAAGGTCGACGGCCGGCAACTACACCACCTTCGTTTTGCTGACGACATCGTTCTTATAACGCCGAACATCGAGCAAGCGGAGCGAATGCTGGCTGATTTCGACTGTGCGCCTGTGGTAAGGTCGGTCTTTGCAGCTGAAACCGGAACGTTTTCTTTTCTCCAATCACATGAAGGGAGTAATCTGAGCACATCCGGCTCCGTGCCCACCTCTTCGATTCCGCTGTCCTTCCTGCCCTAACCTACGCCTCAGAGACTTGGACTCTGCGCAGGCAGGACGAGCATGCGGTCAGCGTTATCCAACGCGCTGTCGAGAGGACGATGCTAGGAGTAACCCTATACACGCAAGTGCAGAGGGGAATCAAGGTTCCAAACATCAACCGTCGAAGATCAGGGACGCTGCCTGTTTTCGCCAACATCTGGGCATTACGCGTCATGCGATTTCTGTGATGACCGTTGGACCAGAGCGGTTACCGACTGGATCCCTCGGGACGTCAAACGAACACCTGGACGACCGCCGGCCCGATGGTCAGACTTCTTCACGAAAGCTCTGAACGAAAGGAATGAAAGCCTGTATCCCCAACCGAACAAGACAAATAACAAAGGCCGCAGCTCCGCTGTTATCGTAATCCTTAGTATATCCTTAGTATAGGTGCGCGCTGCAGCAAGCATTAGAGCGTCCTTTAAGCGATGCAAGCATCAGTCGCTCGGTTCCAGAGCAGCAGTCAATCAACGCTTGAGAGTCCAGGTAGAATAGCACTACTTTGTGCTTTTCTATGACCAAGGCTTATAAAGGAACGAAAGAAATTTCCAAGAAATATTCCAAGATCTACTCACTCCAAACATGCTAAGTTCATCTGCTGCAACCTGGTAAAACAAGAGCATTCCCTAAGAAAATAGAGTAAGAAAGCCCGTTAACAATCGACGCCATGAAAAAGTTTGCTCTGACGTTGATTATCGTTCAAAAGATTATTGATTGACTATGAACGCCGTCTTGATCACATAGTTCATTAAGATACCTACGCTTATTTCACCAAGGCTCACCCCCCCCCATCTGTTTCAAAAAAAATGTAATCTTCACGCGTCGGATTTCTGAACCAACACTCTTCCCTTTGACCAGGCTCTAAAAGTTGTGCACTGTATAGCTGAATTGGTAACAAAAATAGATTTTTCCAGGAGCACTTTCTAAATAAATTTTTATTCTGCACTTTTCTAACATAGTGAATTCTTTGAGCCAGTTTAAAGTTTTTTGACCCCGTGATGAAAACTAGCGAGTGACAGCGGCAATTCCTATTGGTGACCCCTGTGGCTCCCACAGCTATCGCATCGAACAGAACTGCTGGTGCTCCTCTGCCATTGGGAGCTGTAGAAAAAGCAGATGTTCAATTTTCATCACGTGAAAATGTAAAACAGTGCAAACACAAGTACATTATCTACAAACAAACCAGATATGTACAAATTGAATATCAAAAACGAGCGAGACCGTATCGAAACATCTTGTTATGTTGAAAAAGCCCCGGCTTAGAACGCGAGATCTCTCTGAAATTGAAAATATACGATTTGTTAATGGAGTCGATGCAAAATGAAAATTGTAAAAGTAAAGGCAAAGCCCCAACATTCTTAGAACCACAGCCTCAAATTATTCTAATTGGGAAACCAAGCGTGCACTCTATAAGTAAATGTGCCGTGAGATACAGTGGCGGTCGAATGTTTGATAACTTTTTTTGATCGTGCGCAGACAATCGACAAAGAAATCGCTTCAAATCCTCATACTGCTGTGTACAACCAAGTGCAGAATACGATGTGAATACAAGAATACGATGTGAATGGGAAAACACAAAATTTTCCATTCGCGAAACGAAGAGGCGCGAAAAATATAAAACTGGCGCGTCATGTCTCGAAACTCCAAAACTCTGAAGCGAATTCAGCACAGTAGCTCTCGAATCCACATGAGAGATTAGCAGTTGATTGAGCATGATATTTCTATGATGTCATCATATGACGTTGAATCGTTCGCAACCGTGTTTTTTGAACCCTGAAGTGCTGACTTACATATATTTTGAGAGCCTAATAAAGTTATTCGGTAAAACACATGATTGTAATGAGGATAGTGCGAAATCCCAGCCTTTGCTGAGGTGCGCAATTA
The DNA here is from genome assembly GCA_036418205.1 of Ostertagia ostertagi. Lineage (NCBI taxonomy): Eukaryota > Metazoa > Nematoda > Chromadorea > Rhabditida > Trichostrongylidae > Ostertagia > Ostertagia ostertagi. The sequence goes on along the minus strand of MU869808.1, from coordinate 18,729 downwards.
AATTGGAGTTCACATGACTTGACTAACTATTAGCTCGGTTTCTCCTTGAGTACCTTTGCCCGAATTTATGAAGGCGGTCATGGGGAGGAGTATATCGTACCTTGTCGTGATGGACAACCCATATTTTTGACTAGTTTTGACTATCGAAAGAAAGCATTGTATCCATGTTCAATTTCCAGAACACCTTGGCATGGTTTTTAATTGCTTAACTTTTCTTTCTTTTAATTTCAGTCAAGTTCATTGAAATCCCCAGCAATATGGCAATACTTTTTATCATTCGGCTCGCTATTCGGTCTTGCCGCCTTCGCCAGAGCCCGGAAAAGAAAGTTTTTGTGATTACGATGCCTTTCTTGAGGGGCTGTTTTTGATGTTCGAAATAGTACACATACACATACACATACACATATCTTTGCCAGTCCAGGCTCTGGCTATAGCGACAAGGCTGAACAGGAATATCGACTTAGGCCGAATAAAGGTGTTGTAGTAATTTTGGTTGAGGTTTCAATAAACCTTACTGAAAAAAGGATTGTACTCCACAGGCTCTCCTTATACTTAGCCAAACCTATATTTTGCTGGTATCGAGAACTGAGAAGTCGCTGAAACTTCCGACACATTGTCATGTCCGACACTACTTAGGTTCCTTCTGAATTTGGGGTCTGATGTTGGGATTAGAGTTAAATTTTCTTTATCTGTTGACAACATTTTACAAGATGAATAACTTCATTTTCAACAAGGCCAGTCGTAAATGTGCGTAGGCCAGTCGGAAAATCCTGCTTTTGAATCTCGACATTGGCATATTGTTGGTACGCCTTCCTTAACATTTGCAGGATAACAGCTGGTGTTGTGCAGCTTTTGGAGCTTCATTTAACTGAAAGGAAAGGAAAGGTGTCCTTTGAATGACGATATCGGAAGGACGAGGCGAAGCAATCATTCCACCAATGTTTTCAAGATTTTCCAATTTTCCAGTGAGGTCGTCTCTTCGCGAGAGGAATACTCGCCATGGTTGCTCGACTCCAGCAGAGCCAGAAAATCTTGACAGCAGCACTGAGAAACAACTTGCTTCC
>MU869808.1:0-10056 GCA_036418205.1 Ostertagia ostertagi | reverse complement strand
GAACACTGGGTCGTGAGTCGCCCGGGCCAACCAAGCCTTCCATCCCTCCGGGGTCGGTTAATTGGTACCAGACTTGTCTGGAGAGGATAAAACACTGACTTGTACATCGGCTGGCCCCCGCAAGTCATTGTATAGGCCACATCGCATTCAAACGCCACTACGAATGTACAAATGGAAGTATAATAGGTTGCGTGCCGCATCCAAGAGGGCAAATGTATTAATCATTATCCTTTTTTTTAGGTTCTCTTAAATCAATTTTAATCAATTGTGCTACTGATTTGAGTCACATCCTCTGAAGCTCATAGCCAGGAGCCTTTGAGGTATGCACAAAAAGTCGTAGCAGTCTAAGGTTTCTCTTCATCAGTGGATCATTGGAAAGCCATTACCACTCTTCACATCTCATCGAACTCACGCCATCTCTTTCCGTTACGTTTTTGCCTGAAGTGCTTCTCTTGCGGAAGGCTTGGCAAATGTAATAGCGATCATGCCTGTCAGTACAAATCACGCCATGTACGAACAAAACTGCAAAATTGTGAGCTATTTAAGTCAGCCACCGTCAATACAGGGAGGAACGAGAAGACGGGAAATAGTGTAGTAGTATTATGTAGTATTTTATTAATTGCCCGACCGAAACTATCCCCAAGGAAAGGGGAGGAAAAACTGTAGTCAAGACTGTTTTAGGGAAACTATAGTCGGGAGGCCAGAGTCAAACCTCTGCTGGTAGGGCTAAATTGATTGGAACGTTCATTATTCGTAAGAATAGACATTCACTTCATTGTGAAATCCACGACCTTGTTGGTTTATTTGTGAGTTTGTCTATCTGTCCGTCTGCAGAATGAAGTGAGTGCTAGGGTAGCTTATGGAATAAATAGGCTAACAATGCGTAGAGCGTATGAGCTTGCATGATTGTGAGAACACTCGAGCGACTATATAAACACCTATGTAGCACACTTTCGCTCATTGTGCGTGGTGCTGCAGTGACAGCTGGAGAGCAATGGAAGGGAAGGAGGGAGGATAAGGAGAGGGAGGGACGCAAAGCTTACGCAGAGAATGGATGTTTCGGCGGTTGCTCGGGGCCAATCTGGTAAATAGATAAGACAATTTGTAAGGATTAAAAATAATGAATCACCTAGCGCAATTATATCTGAGGAGCGATGCCGTCAGAAGGTCATTCAATGGAAACCTGATGCTTCTACATACTAGATGGGCTGGTACAGAAGGCGAACAGTTCGAATAATCTTGCAGCTATTCCTTTGCTGAAATATATTGTGAGTGCCTATGGAAGCTGCCGCTTCATAGTTAAGATTGTACTTTCTATGCCCACAATTCCTTTGTTACTATGCCCATAGCAACCCCTTTATATATGATTGAATGGGACAGCATCTCATAAAATGTCGACAAAAAAGATACACTGCATGATGGAAAGCTTCCTATGAAACACGACATGTAAGAAAAGGTTCCACCATGGAAGTTTGGATGAACTTAACTTCACAAATTAGGGCACGTGCATTCCACAGTTGTTGCCACCTGACGAAGAACTTAAGTGACAAGTTGTAATGGATTGATCGCAGTTGTTGTGCCTCTTTTTTGGTGTTAGGCGGGGTTTCGGTTCATGTACGGGCTACGCTTATGTGAGAATGCGTGACTGGGGTCTCGTGAAATGGGAATTTTTTGAAGTCTTCGCTAGAAAACTCCTGCCTGTGTATCACTTTTTTGGTGCCACTGCAAAAATGAAAGAGAGAAGGGTTTTATTCCAGAATTTAACTCACCATAATTATCATCAAACACTGCCTATGATAAACCGTTGAGAAAAAGCTGAGCTCATTAAGTTCCTTTTCTCATGAGAAAATTGATTCATTCATATCGGAGCTTTATCCCTACCCCCTGCCAAAATCGCGAGTTCTGTAGGAAGCATGAGCTATTATGGCTTACAACGGCCTTTTCATGATGACGCCTTCCCCTTTTTGAAAGGTCTAAATTTCAAAAAAAATTTGTTTTGTTCTTTTGAATCTCACTCTTCTCATTCTCACTCCGGATTCAAAATAGTCGAAAACATAACGTTTCAAAAATAAAAACGAATGTTGAGAGGGGAGTAAGTTTACTCTGAGGATAACGTTTGGTAGACACTGTATGCGATGAGGCTATCAGTCATAGGATGCGATGTGTCTTGCCAAAGCGAGCCTCCACTTTCGTCCAACCAGCTGCAGTGTACCTCCACACACGGGTTAAGCGGCTGATCTGCACGGCAGAGTTTGGCGGCGAACGCACTGTCTAATGAGAAGGTGTGTTTCATAGTAGAGCGAGCTGAAAGACTTTTATTGAAGGTATCAATGGTGACCGTGTTTGACAGATTCTCGCTTCAATTCGCCATGCAAATGTGAGCCTTGCTTCCCACATGGGAGACTCGTTCCGTAGAAATCCCATTCTTGTTTCATAGCAGTTGCGCAGAAGTGTAAACGTGACGCACATGCACGGCAGATAAGAAGGCAATAAGCACGACCACGAGCGACTATAGGAACTATGGAAACGTGCAAGTTCTTACTAATACGTGGATTAATATTGGGTTGTCCAGAAAATCCTGCGACACTTTAAACAAAGTTCTTTAGGAAAAGACCAAAACTCTTTCCAGTAGTTTTGGTATTTGATTGCTGCAGTGTATCTTCGGAGGTTTCGGCAGAAGCGTAAATGGAGGCTACGTGCGGCGTTTAACTGTTTCAAACTTGTCTCTGAATCAACACATCTTTTGACCTATTTTATTTTTCGAGCTCCTGTAAAGCCACCGTTTGTGTCCTTGCAGCTAGCATCTGTGCTGTAGTCAGGAGGGATGTCATTCACTAGGCCATGGTGTCCCGTTGGCCTTGTTCCCTCGCAACTGGAGATATTTTGTTCGAAATGGGGCACGGAGCTGGACGGCAGTAGACGATGACTGACAAGCGTTTACTCAACTTCCAAGAGGCGCAGCCGGTTGGTACCAGTAGTAGGTTAACAACAACGCTTATGTGCATTCATTCGACAATTGTCGAGGATCTGCACGATCTCGGTTACAGATCAGTATGTTCGCCATTGACACCACATGGGTTGCGCCAGTCTGGGGAGGCGAACCGTGTGACCATGATTCAGATTTCTCTTCTTCTTTCGCATCAAAGGAATCTCTTGACAAAAATGATGGCTAATGAAGATAGCTCTGGCCTTGACTAAACTATACACATAAGCACTACTGGATTCGACAAGGAGGAAAGCTACCCGCAGGAACGAAAGCAGGCCTTCGTCAAGAAGGACTTTTTAGTGTTTCTGATGAGGTTGCAAACTGATTCGCTACAGAAAGCTGCTGGATACCTGCACCAGGGTATCGACCATTGTCGGCTTTAACAACCTTCGAAATTTGGCCGAAGCCATGCGTCAAATCACGCAGAAATTCTCGATACGGTGTTACCCCACCCTAACCCGTATCTGTATGTGGCGAAGGATGAGGAGATCGTGGATTTTGATCGGGAAATTCTGCAGTGCTTGGCTTACTCGCCTGACTTAGTCGTTTCTAAATATTGCGTAATTAGTACACTGAAGCGCTACCTCGAAGAGAAAAAATCCAATGATTGAGGTCACCTCGAAAATTGGATGAAGCGCTTCTTTTCGAAGCAAACGCCGGATTTCTAAAGTAAGAGGGTTGAGAAGTTGCCCAGAAAAAGTACACGTCTCCTACGTGCTACCGGTGATAACCGTGCTGATTGAATATCCCATTCAACAAAAAAAGGTACAGTCAAAAATCTTGGAACAAAGTGTCGCAGGATTTTCTGGACAACCCAATAAATAGAGAATAAAGTACCAGGCGTAGGTCAATCTACTGCTGGGATGCACCACGCGTTTTACGTCCATTCAGAAACGTGGTAGCAGTTTGAGTGCGTTTCAGCAAATACAATCAATGACTTCGAAGTTTATCCTTCGAGACGAGTCTGGTACTAATCGGCTACCCCGCTACCCCGGAGGGATAGAAGGCTCGAAACGGACCACTAAGATTCCTTATTTTAAGCTTGGATCAAACTCTTTACTTTCTTTCTTATTGCTTGGAGCGAGTGACGCACGACCCAGTGTTTGATCCCCCAACAGTACACGTGTTAAGCAGCGCCACTTGCTTCAAGACCAATTCAGTCCCATTACCCTAGTTTCCTTATTTTGATTGTATATATAAAATACAATTAAAATCTGACTTTTCATGAATCCAAGTTTACATCTAAACATCAAGTTTTCCTACGATTTGCGATACCTTCAGCAACGAAACTTTCTTGAGGTAGAAACTGTTCACAAAAAGAACTAACGATCAGAAGAGAAGTGAGCTTTCTCTAATGTCACAAGATTAGGAGTGAAACTTAATTGCGCTTTCTAGCATGTGACAACGAAAAAAGGCAGTTCCATCGTGGCAGTTGATGAGGTGTTAAAGGTGTGTCTCAGAATCAGGTTGATGTGATTCTCGCACACGAATGCGAACGCAATGGTGCGAAATGAGCTAGCAGTAAAAAGGATATAGAAAGATAAGATATAGAGATAGAGGAAGAATTCATCGAAAACGCTTAGGCTAAAGGCCCAGTCATCTTCGCAATAGGCCGTGCTAAAATAATGAGAGACTGAGCGCGAAGAGGAGAGTATGAGGCGAGAGAGCGCAACAGATGAGAGGGCGCCAGACAACGCCTAAAAGAAAAATTGCAGCTTTTGCAGCTCACTTTGCAAGGCCGTAGTCCCTACCGAGTGATTTGCGTGCACGGGAGTGGCACATCTGTGATTGTGCGCTGGGTCTACCTACAGACCGAGGGAAACAGTTAACATGTGTCCTGCCCGGGTAATGTCTTTAAACGCGGGAGACATGTATCTCTCGCATTGAAGGCTATGTCAGACAGGGCATAACTACAAGCTTTGCGGTCCACGAAACACTTTGTTTGTAAAGTTTTCTAATTCCCATAGAAATCTCAATTCAACTCATACTCACAATAACTCTTGAAGAAGCATAACCGAAGCGTTAACGAATAACATTTGTTGTTTGGTCAAAACGTTTTCAACGATAATTTTGTCAAGTTGCAAGAAGGTATAATATAGGGTGGCGGAAACCTACGTGCGCGCGACTTTTCGTTTCGTTTTAATCATTGTATGAGAACTGTATGCTTTCTCTTCTCAAATTGTTTGTCTATTGTTAATTATTGGTTTGCAGGAGAAAACATTTGTTTTCAAGTTAACAAAGACTGTTCAAGTTGGAACGCGATTGCGCGGCAAGCAAACAGCTGGACTGAGAGCTCAACAATTCCTTCAAGGCTCACAGTTCCTCTAAGAGCCGTCCAGAAACCTGGAAAACAATAGAAAGAGGAAGAGCAGGTTCCACCTAGACCCGTAAGAGAATGAGAGGCGGAGTAGCAGCACCTGATTGGTGCAGGGAATTGTTAAGAAGAGGAATGATCAGAAAGCTGACCCGAGCTTGAATAAGGGTTGCGAACAAATGATGGCAAAAATAAAGCGCGGGATGGACTCTATCAAAAACCGAACGGGCAGTTTTCCACCGTTCAAGCAAAGCAAGATCGCAAGGAAAAGTGTAAATTGAAAAATTAATTTTTTCAAGGTGCGGCGCTTCCAATAGGCCCAAGGGAAATGATAGTTCATCTTTTAAGTGCCTTAAAGCTTTCGAATCACTCCTAATCTTTTGTCCCAGCTCTCAGTAACATCCGTAAATGGAAAGTACCCGTAAGAATTTCGTCCCTTAAAAATTTGATGATTTGAGGCTGGATCAGTGCTTCGGGCAAGCCTTCACAGGTTTTATCGATAAAAGTGTGGAAATCAATGGGAAGGTCTATCAAGAAGAGGTCCTCCAGAAAGCTGCGATTCCTGAAAGCAGAATTCAAAACAATTCTATCATTCTACAGGAGTTCGCTTGGGCCCATGGGCCAATATAACGATTCACTTCTTCGAGACCAGTATCGGCTGTTTTCTGGCGAGGATTCGTGGTCATCCTACAGTCCGAATTTAGATCAGTTAGACTTCTCTGTTTGGGGTTTTATTGAAGAACTACTAAAGAATTGAAATGCAAAAAGTTTGGTGATTTTGATAAGAACTGCCTAAAATTCGGAATGAAATAATGCATGAACTCCTCCGCCGCACCATCGACTCGCTGAAGAAACAATTTGAGGCCTGTATCAAAACTGATGGCAGCTACTTCAAAACTTCTTTGCACTTATAAAATGTCATGATTTGAGGTTTCATGAAATTAATTGCTTTCAAATTTTCGAGAACAAGGAATAAAGTTCGCACGTGTTTTTTGGCGAACGTAATTTTTCGCCACCCTGTATAACAGTAGAATATGTAGACAAAAACTCGCCAACAAGATCTTCATTCCCACCCATTTTGTATTCCAAAATGGGCGTTTGCTCAACCAAAACTTCTGCTGGAGGAGTTACTTTGTTTGTATCATTGTATTTTATCATATTGGGTTGATGCATAATTATTGCGGCTTTTTCCAACAGATTTTATTCAGCGAAAACGACAAAATTATTCAACAAAAACATGTTTAAATAATAACCCCGGAGCGTGGTCACCATCCCACAAGAATGCTTCCCATTTGCTTTTCTCTCGGTGATTCCACGGATAAAAAAGTCACGATTCTCGGAGACGATCCACGCTCTAACACTGGCCACCAACGCATCCAGCTCATCCTAAAATTTGTTCGTTTGCCAGTTTTTCAACGTCTGATTGAATTGCTAGTCTGTAGGAGCTCCGCTCGGTAGATGTGGCGTTTTAAACTTCTTGAACGATCCTTCGTCTTGGGTTTTGCTAATTGCTCCCTCGCTGAGAAGTTTGATGAGATCGCGGAATGGCCCCGCCGCCTTCTAACATTTATAGAAGTAGTAAGCATGTGTGGTGAAGATGAGGACAATTTCCGATAAGCATTTCTGTTAATGGAAGAAAGAAGAATATTCTCATGAAAAAAACAGAAACTCAAACGCCAATCTTCTCGAGAAAAGAACGCGCGAAAAAAGCCGCAATAATTATGCATCAACCTAATACAAGCTGCATAGTTGAGCCTGCTTCGAAGACAGTAATGCGGTCTCCATGTCTTAAATTCATTAGAGACTGTAAAATAATATGGCTGTGAAGGTCGAATTAAATGATGAAATCATTGAAACCATGAGGAGAGGACATTTTCTTCATTGAACTCCGATGAAATTATATAATAGCAGGAGAAAGTGAAAAGAAGTGTTCACAAAAATTCAAGCGATTGAGGAATGGGTCAATCCATGTCGCTAGTGTAGGCATGACGATGGTCCAATTCACATGTCAGAGTTATGTAATTTTTTTTTTTGATGAAAGTGCGCTCCAAAAATAAAGGGATGATTCGTGAGGAAGCAGCATTAGCGGTATACGCGTAGCGTAAACTTCCAGCAACAGGGGATGGAAGAAAACTCGTCTCTCATGAATTTAAATGCAGAGAACGAGTCAGGAATACGTGACCAGCGTCTTTTTTTGCCGAATTCGTCCTGCTGCCAACTGGAACCAGCTGCATGCGAAGTTGACGATAGGTATTGTGTCGCCAATTCAGCTGATAATAATGAAGAATCGGGATCATTTGGAGCTGAGTGTGAAACAGTCTTGCTTGGAATTGTGTTTGATTTTATATGGCATGCGAGAATGAGCGATGATTTTCTCTGACGGTTCCTGAACCAAAGGAGCATAGAGATGTACCTTAACAGACTCCAAAAATCAGTTAACCGCTTCCTGAGAAAATCCTGTCACTGAAGACGATGTTCTCCATAAAGGCCGACGAATTTTGGCTTAAGGCACTTTAATCTCTTTCACTACCCAAACTTTTCACCTGTTTCAGCTCTTCGCTTCCTTATTATCCCCTCTCCCCTTCCCCTCCCATCTCCCTGCTCATACGCATCTTTAGACACGGATACACCCCAATCTGGAGTTGACAGCCACTTCAAATTTTGCGGCAGTCAGCTTATACCGCGAAAAGCGGTCATGCTCAGCAACGATTATGGTTTTCAGCTGATACGCCTGAAAGCGGCACCGACTGAACGAATAACGACTGGATAAAAAGCGAGAATTGTCTATATGAAGGCCTCTTGAGGAGATAGAACACATGGCAACCTGCGACGGTCCGCAATTGCTATCATCGGTCAGCGGATGGACGGACAGGACACAGATCTACGGTCGTGTCCCCATGTATCCATTTTACGACATTGCACCAATCTCGAAGTCCCTTCTGACTCTCTTTCGTCTCGGCTCGAATTATGCAGCGCTCGGGCCCAGCGCAAGAAGGATTGCACGTAAGGCCACATACTGAATAACTAGAAACCTAATAGTTGAAAGACTGCCGGTCTCCCTAGGGGAGACGGAATAACATGCAATTCAGGCGGAGGTTTTGCCGCCGAGCAGCTACCGGGCATCTTCCCGCTGCCCGCCGACCGCTTCACCGTCCAGCTCTAGCCGCTATGCCCGATGTCAGCCTTTATTATTTTGCGATTCCGCTAGCGAATAGCGGGACATGCGCGTTGCACACCGCGCATATCGAGCTTTCTACCAACGACTCAACACTTCTGAAAGTGGCAGGTGGCATTTCGAAGGTTGGCTCTCGCCACTTGCCTTGGCTCCAGGGTATGAGAGAGTGAGAGGACATGAAAGCTTGGGAAAGTGGCGAGACCGTTAAACATGCAAAGCGACGAGGTGTCGCACTACCAAACAGGGGGGTCGAGCCTTAGGACCTCGGTCTCGATCCGCTCACACACAGTTCGACCCGCTGGCGCACACGGCTCTATCCACGCATTCGCAGGCGGCCAGTCTGCACAGACCTTCCAGTGGACAGAACTTTAACGTTGATGAGGTCAGCGCCTGTAAGTCACGCCTTACGCGCAAATCAGCAGGCGAAGGGTAACCTATTATTTATTTATTTATTTATTTCTGGACGCAGTGAGACTGCGTGATATTGAACAGTGGCACAAAAAGAAAAACCAAAACCACTTCATCGAAGAAAACAACAAATTGTGAAAAGAACACACAAATCTACATAAGAAAACAACATAGTGAAAACAGCTGTAATAAAATTAGCCTATCAAATCGCATGCAGATCGTACTATCAAGAAACCTCCGCATTGGCCGACTTAACTGCTTTACTTCAAAAAGACCCGAATGAACAGCGCAACGTGTCTTCATCAAAAATTTTGTTCAAGATGGGTAGCACTCTAACAGCTCTATTTCTCGGGTTCTAGATTGTTTTTCCTGTTTTATCGTCGTCATTCCTTCATCACTGCCGACCTCTACCTTGATCTAAAGGGTCTATATCTGTCCTAAGAATCAACGCTCTTCTCCTATGAAGAGGTCGCGATCAGTTAAACAACTTCCCACATTAAGCCGAAATGGCTTTGGCCAAGGAATCGAAGATCAGGTGGGCCGGACACGTCATGCGATTTTGCGATGACCGTTGGACCAGAGCGGTTACCGACTGGATCCCTCGGGACGTCAAACGAACACCTGGACGACCGCCGGCCCGATGGTCAGACTTCTTCACGAAAGCTCTGAACGAAAGGAATGAAGGACTTCGTGTCCCTCGAGCGAGGAGGATCCACTGGACACTCTAGCACGCGACAGGGACGAATGGAGACGTTGCTGGCAGGGTCAACCGTCCGTTCGAACTGTTCGAACGAAGGGGTCGCATTTTGGTCGGAAGGGGGTCGCAATTTCGAGGACTGCCAGCCACAGGCGCGTGCGTGGCGTATCCGAGGGCAAGACTTGCTTGTGCAGACCGCATTAGATTCGATTTATTATGCACAGAGAGACAGTTTTAGGCAAATTACGGTGTTTTCCTTGAGGAATAAAGAACAGTTGAATGCATCCCTATGAAAGGTTTGACTTCTCGGGGCTGAAATTAAAGTTCTTCGGGACCTAATTTTCTGAGGACGATTCTTCCAGACAACGGTAAAACACATAAGAAAGCAGAAATCTCGTAGTCTTCAAAAATGTCTTCGCCCCTCCCCAACAAGTTCTTTGAAGGCATAGCCGAAAGCTCAAAAACTCGCATGTGTT
>MU869807.1:0-37121 GCA_036418205.1 Ostertagia ostertagi | reverse complement strand
ACAGCACCGCTAAGTGGCTACAGCTCCTTCATCGGCAACCCGGCCCCGACGATGTTACGTATTTCTCCCACCCTGCGCCGGTGCAATTGCGTACCGCAAGCGATTACAGTACTCCCACGCCTAGTTCTACTGGCGTTGACATTTGTAACTGATGATCACAGGCGGGGCTCGTGATGAAAGGAAATGGGAAGACTAATCAATTCATAACTAGCACAGCTCCGAATATTGTACTGAGTTGAGCCATGCATTTCTCCTTTCAGATAGGTGACGGGTACCGAGAGATGCTCTACATATCGTTGGAACACCATGTGCGCGCCTGGAAACCACTCTGATTTCTCATGTCTTTATTTCCTAACAAGCAAACATAGTGTAAAGTGCTAGTGTACTTATAACCAGTTTTGCTCCGCCCGCTATCGCGCGCATCACACGGCAGGCTTTAGCGAAACTGGAGGACCCATGGAATATCAGCATGAGGTACTCCATTAACCACCTCACTATTGAATGTGTTAGACCTTTCCCAGTTTCGCTGAAGTCCATCGAGAATACGCGTGATAACGTCTGGAGCTGAACTGGCATATTTATCTCACAACTGTAAACATCCAGCATTCTTCTTGAATTCAGATAATTTAGCGGTGAATAGGATTGCTGTCAGTCTCAAAATGAAAATGAAATATGCCTATTTACATAAGTGAGGAGCTAAGGCTTATCATTTATTTACATTCACCATTATTTAGAACCCCGAAAGGATTAGCGGTTTAATGAGTTTGGGCTTTCTTGATAGAAATGAAAGTTATCATTTGCTGAAGACTTGATTGAGTTTATGCAATCGACTGCTATTAAGTAAGCTGGTCATACAATGATACAATGTGCACGTACCACTACAAATAGAATTTGTAAGTAGGGACGCTCTAGTGTCAGCGCAAGCTGCGTAACGGAATCGACGACTTTTGCGTTCTGACGCGCCTTATCAGCCTTATCAGTTGTAACCACTTTCCATCACCCACCAACAATGTCCCCGTCCCACCCCACATAACACTTGTAAGTATGGTTGCTCTGGTGTCAACGCGAGCCAGGTAACGGAATCGACGACTTTTGCGTTCTGACGCGCCTTATCAGCCCTTATCAGTTGCTATCGCTTCATTCATGTACCACCAATGTCCCGGGACCACCCCACATAACACTTGTAAGTATAGACGCTCTAGTACCAATATGAACGACAAAACGAAATTGGCGATGCTCGCTTTCTAGCCCCTCTTATCAGCTATTATCAGTCGTTATCAGTTCCTATCACGTACCACTTGTGTCCCCATCCCACCCCCTATAACATATGTAAGAACCATGGCGCTATCGTTGCTGTGACCCGAGCTATGAATTTCGTGACAAACACACACACACACACACACACACACACACACACACACACACACACACACACACACACACACACACACACACACACACACACACACACACACACACACACACACAGACATACTTAGCGAATTATATATAGTAGGATGTTTCGCACAGAACAATCATTGATGCTATTATGCATTGTGCAGTGCAGTGAGGGACTCGAGGGGACGAAGTTTACTTGGTACCTGAGGGAAGAGAGAGTTCTAATTCGTGAGATAGTTTTCATCATGAACTGCTTAGTAGTTGCGTCTCACGGCCACCTTGTTTTCGAGTTGTAGTTGATTTATTAGCACTTGTAGATATTTCCATAGACATAGAAATCTGATACGAGGTATCCTTGTGAGGATGACTTGTGCTGAAAGTGAGAGCGCATACTTGTAGATGATAGGCCATGGGATTTGTTCATTCTTTCTGTAAGAGATGTCCGTAGAATGTAATTCAATTCAACTGGAGATGATCCGCTTACAGGAGCCTTTGTGTTACTTTAGTTCTACCCGTAGTCATTCAATCGAAAACGGGGTGCCGAGATAGCGTAACTAGCCGTGAGAGTACTGTAATCGCTTGCAGTACGCAATCGCACGGGCGCAGGGTGGGATAAATACGTAACATCGCAAAACCATACGAATTGCAAACGAACTACCGTATACCATAATTCAGCAAAGATGTGTTTACCTAATGAGTCGTGTTTTTTTATATATTGTACATAAAAGAACAGTAATAAAGCGTACATTACTACACGTAATCCTCTTTTCACTGTTGTTGCTGCAGTCTTGGTAGCTGACAAGAAATTAGCACATTCTGCGCGATTCAATCCCTGAGCAGATAATACTCTCTCACATCTAAAAAACAGCAACTAGATGTGCGCAGATCGTCATGTCGTCAAAAACATTTTCTTTTTACCTCAAGAGTTTCTGAATTTCATAGTTTTCCCTTTTTTTCGATTAATGGTCACCTACTTGATGGCATAATTGGACGTAACACCACAAATATGCACAGTATCACCGCTCTAGAACATTGCGTTTAGTCTCTAAGTTTAGAAACCATGATGAATACGGAACCATGCCAACAACACCCAATGAACAGGTGAGAAAATCTACGTCTTTATACAGCCATCAAATGTGGACAGATTTAGCAAAAGCACAAGATGGTGGTTAGTCATATGTGGAAATCCAGAACCCGAATCACAGAATGAACCTAAAATTGTCGAACATGTACATCATAACAGAAATATTACAAGTTCAAAACTTCAATTATCAGCCAAACATAGATCAAAAATATCTACTAACTCCATCGTTATGGATTCTGTGGAATTGCAAGCCTTGAATCAGGTAACTATTACAGAATTGAATAGATGGGGTGACAAATATACTTGAGAATGGAATTCTGTAATAAGACCATAAAATGATAAAATCAATTAGAAACAGAAGTCAAAGAGAAAGCGCCAATCCAATATGATTGAAAATGTGAGAATTAGGTGGTCCAGAAATGCTACATTGGCCTCGGAGTGAAAAACTGATGGCAGCAATATTTTGAAAATATGAAAGAAAATTTTCTTTTCAAAAAATAACCGATTTCTGACATTAGGAACGCCAACTGTGGCGAAATACAGCGTTGACAAAACCGAACAATACGAACCAATTCAACAATACCTATCAGGCGATCATTTCTGGACAACACCACATTACCTGAGGACTTCAAGAGTACCTCACCTCACGATTGCGATGATATTTTCACTTGTAGGCACTATCAAAACAATTGAACTATCACATAAACTTTTGTTAAAGTAGCAACACATTCTAAATTATTAAAACGATCACTCGTAAAGAAGCCAAAAGTACGCTATCACAATCACATCTGAGAAAAGTTTTTGTAGACCGACTAAGTACAGCACATCCATAGAAATATATTTTAAACCACCATTTTTACGAAACCGATGACAACGTTGGCAGCCAGCAACAGTGTTCCGAGCGATAAGATTATAGTAATCAGCTGCTGACGACGTCTGAATTGTAAAACACATTAAGGAGCGTGGAGCAGGAGAAAGCCTCTTGCCGACCTCCTTTACGTTGGGCAGACTCTTTGGCATACAGAAACAACGTGTATGATCCTGTGTCCCTTAAGGTGGCCGTACACTGGACAACGAAAGCCCAAGACCGCGAGCAATGGAAAAGAAGTTGGGACCCGCGCAAGGCCAACCGCCGTGCTGATCAACGGGTCGCCTAAGTATCCTGAGTAAATATCGTGGAACGTTATAAAACGAAAAATCTTCAGAATCGGGTGGAGTTGTCATTCCTACTAGCCCCTACCATATGGCAAGTCTTAAGGGGAGAGGGAGTTTGTGGCTGTTGGATGGAACTCTATTGCTAAAGAGGCTGGTTCGTACCTCCGCTTCCAGAGTGAGGGTATATAACCCTCACAATGGGAGTGGATCCTTCTCATGATTGCAATCTTGTCTTAAGGTGCAGTCTATCTAGCACATTAGGTGTAATTCGCTTGATATAGAGTCACGCCGATTCTTCCCACGATCTCATGAATACTCGACTGCTGCGCCCCCTAAGTACACTCGAGAGTTAACGAGTAGTGAGACTCCACCACGTGTGCCAGAACTTGAGGCGATTTTTGATGTCGTATTTGAATGCTGATTTTACAGATACTCGATGAATTGTCATAATTTCGTATGGCTTCATGAAGCATTTTGCTTTTCGTTCTATATCAGATTGTGATCAATTTTGCCTGAACTAAAAACTTCGACTTTCCGAAACGTTGAAAGGAAAGTGCTCACATTCGCGCGATTTTCTCGTTTCAGTCAAGCGAGCCAGAAAGAAGCGGACGCAGTTTGCAATATTAACGATGTTACGAAGATTTTCATTTACGGAACCGCCAATGAACGTGACGAAGAAAATGAATACTGATGGTAACTACAGCCTGATTTTTTCTCAGAATTATAAGCCGAAAGGGGTATTAGGTGTTGTTCAATAATCAGTCGAACGTTTTAGTTGAAAGAAATATCCACTTACAAAATCTGGTAGCTTGGTTCCGGAGTAAACATTTTGTATGGTGGTTATCCACAGTATTTAATGAATGGAAAGTCAAATCGATAAATGGACGCCTTTCAGAGTGTCGTCTACCTTTTTTTCTAGGCATTGAGAATGAATTATCTCTCGTCTGGACTGTAATGTGTAAAGTGGATTCGTTGCAGCAACCGACAAAGTTCATTTCAACGATTGGATCACGATTGACATTGTGAGAATTACATGAAGCTCAAAGCATTGAACAGGATGTGATGGCAGCTTGCTGGTTAACAGTTGATCTCACCCATTGTAGCTCCCCTAACCCCTCTGGAATTCCTACAATGAAAAAGTACTCATCAAGTTGAAGAAGTGCAGGCGGATAGCAATACAAGCGCACAGCATTGTGCAAAAGAAATGAGCTAACTCACCCCTACGAAACTGCGCAGCCGCACATCGCACTACCAACACTAATCACCTTACCTCGCCTATAGTCTCCTACTACTTTCGCGGTGGAAAACTGTGTTGGTAGTGATGGTTCTTACTGTCACGACGACTAGTCAATTTATTACTAAGCTGAGGCACTCCTAGATTTTCAAGCAAAAAACTGAGATTCTCAAGAACTTCTCAGCATCTTAATATTCTCCTTTCTTTCCTTTGCTAAGAAGACTTCAAATTTCCCACGAAATTGCACACAACTAAGCATTACACCTCTGAAACCTGTTCACATTGTTGTGAACTAATGTAAGACCTCAAATTTCGACTCTTCTGTTGCAAAGAATTTTGTTAATAAAAGTTTAATATTTTTTATTCTATTCTACTTTATTTTGTTTAGTTTTATTTATTTCAAAATAATATACTTGCTTATTTTAAAAGAATATATAACAAGAGAACCAAGAAGGAATAAGTGTTTTTTGAAATTGTGGAAAGGGAATTTTGTTTTTTCAACAACGAAACGTGAGAAAATCTGAAAAATCACCATTTCAGAGAGATATGCACGGTGCAGGGAAATTAATTTTGCTTAATTTTCCTTCGGAAAGAACATTCATAAATCGTTTCTAACTGTAAGTATGATTTGTTACATAACATTGCAATCCAGAAAGTACCAATAGCTTGCAAAAAAATCGCCTTCATCTTTCATACAGTTCCTATGACGTTTGACCAACCACGTAGTACGCAGATATCGATCATCAATTTTGTCCAAATTGCGATATCTGATAGAGCAATCTTTTTTTCGCGACTTGGTCAACACAAAAAAATCGTGTTGAGGTCCTTAAAGGCAAAGGTCGGGCTCAGCACGCTAGAGAAGTAATTCCCGTGCCTGGAGGTTGTATGTGGGTAGCTGCACACATTGCAGCAACTTCCCACCTTGAAAAACGTCGTTAAGCCCCGGGGCCGTCGGTTTCAATCCGGGCCGCCTGGTCAATCCAGGACCGCCCACCTCCGGAAGTGGTGCGTGGCTGGCATAACGTGTGAAATCAGCTAGGTTGATTGCCGTATCAACCGATAGAACGACTGACATCTCCAGAAAACTTGTTTGTACGTGCCTCTTTCCCCAAGCCAGCCTCCTTCACTGCTAGTGGGAAAGAGGGTTTTGTTAACGGCCTTGTCGACGGTTTTTCTCAGTTTTTTCTCCACTGTCGTTCCACTTCGCATCTCTATACTCAGTTTCAATCGCCATAATACCCCCTTATTGAGCCCGACTTTTGCCTTTAAGAATTGGAAAAGTTGACTTCCGAACCACTAACGCTTTGCAATGAAGCGATACAAATGTTCTGCTGAAAGTACCAGCATATCGCAATGAATTGAATGTGCTCATGGTAAGTGAACGCTCCCCGAGATATTTCTTCTTTGTTCATTATAATGTTGGCTTCAATGGAAACAGCTGGGGTTTCCCTGTTGGAATGATTCCAACGCGAACCATTATGGACAACTTGAAGTTCCCTTTTTGTATAGTCTTGTCAGTAGCATTAGCAAGTTTCTACCTGCTCTATCAGATACCCAAATGTGGACGGTGCCGCAACAATATTATGGAAATCTTAGGACGGAATTCATGTCCATTACCTGCGCGCCACATGGGGAATTCTCTTTTACTGTTGGAGGACTTTGTGAAGGCTTGAAGGAACAATCCCAGATTAAATTGGTTGGTAACAGCGGTCGTTAATGAAGTTGCAAATGCAGTTGACTGAAAATCAAAAAAGGAAAGCAATCCGCCAATAAGACCCTCAATTGCTCCATGGCCCCACTAACCAGCGCGATTTGAATTAGACTCTACGTCGTAATCTACGTCCTGACTTGCTTGTGCGTGAGGTCTCGAAATTTAGCTCATATTAGCCATCGTTAGCTTGCTATCCGGCCCTAGCGCCTTTATTGCGTTATCGAGCCGCAACCACGGCACAACTGTGATACGCGAGAGTTACTTTCACTACACACAGTAGAGATTGTTCGATAGGACCTCCTCAGGGGTTGTTACTTAAAGGCGATATTTTGAGCACAGCTGATATTTTTTGGATTGTTTGTTAATGCTTGTAAATAATCCTCTTAGATAGAACTGATTCAAAAAAGATAATTATCAATAAAACCAGCATAATGAAAACCACTAATTCGCCCCACCTTACAAAGATAAAAGGATCAGGCTTATGGCGGTGATCGTTCCTTTTAGAATGCACCAGCACTCCACTTCAAATCAGAATCCTAGTGCCGTTCGAATGCAATATGCTTGACGCAATCAATTCCGATAGTGACTGATACAAAAGTCAAGGCTGCCCCCCCGAACAATGCTGGCAACTAACAGAACTATGTAACCGGGATGGAGTTAGAATAACTGGCTAGATTCGTGACTTGATCCCTAGAGCAAAGTGTACTAACGCTGTATCACCGCGAATCCCGCGAAGAGATTTACAGCATCAAAAAATCAGTGGCTCTTTCGATTATTATTATATGCGAATCTTGCTGAATCCATCGATAGTCGAAATGCAATGAATAACGATAATTGGAATTGAAACGCACCGTCTCGAGAACATCTTACACGACCAGTTGACACATGTGACCACAATATACTGCCCGTCAAGAGCATAGCAAGGCACGCTATTTAGAAGGCCTAGTGCTAGTGATAGAGTGAAGAGATACTTTGGTACCAGCTCCACAGACTCAGCCCAATGGTGTGGCACCCATGAGAAACGAGCCACTAGTCCGTCGATCCTTACATAAGTGATTAGCTGAAAGGTGTACATGACGTTGAAACACGTGCACTGCGAACCTAGATTCGAAGCACTAATAAAACAAAAAGAGATGATAGTCACTGAATGCAATTTTTGGATTTGCTCTAATTGTTGACAGCCGTTACAGGATCGATAGGGTGGAGGAGAGGATACATTCGAAAAGCGGAATGGACACGCCATGGGGCGTAGATAGCTTTGGAAATAGCAAGAGTAAAGCATGAGTAATCGAGATCGCTTGACTATCAATTATAATAGCTAACCGATCTCGAATACTATAAACAGATAAATATAATTTATACTACCGAAGACATGCCTATCGCTTAATAGTATCGGTGTATGAAGAAGTGTGTTCCTTACAAGTACTTTAAGTTCCCTTATAAAGCATATCGCAAATATACGTACCTCGTCCAAGTTGCCCACATATAGTACGGGCCTCACATGATTTCTTACACTTATTCGAGCTAATTGCGTTCCATTAAAAAGGGCTGCAAATACGCAAACACGTTCCTCACCGTCCTCACCCTGCAATGAAAATTTAAATGTCAGCAAAGCAAATTTAAATGTCAGCAAATTGTTAATTTCTAATAGATTAATGTTTTTATGCGATACATACATGAATGAATATACATGAATGTCGGTTCAAAGGTGCTAACTGAACCACGAGAGGCCGGAAGAGCATGAAGGTGTCACTACTGAACTAAGCAACTATGGCCTCTTCAGGGGAGGAATAGGGGTTAGCAGAAAATATTAGGATGGTAAAAAAAGTCCTGAGCCGTTTGACACTTTTTTGTGCTTTACTTTTTTATTCCGCGTACAATGGAATCTACTCAACAATATAATCACCATTGTTACTCACTACAGAGTCCCACCTAATGGGCAGGTCAGCGACCCCCTTCTCCCAGAACTGAGCAGACTGAGAGTCAAAGAAATCGCTGACCGCTCTTTCAACGTCTTCAACTTTGGTGAATTTTTTCTTCGCTAGGAATGCCTTAAGGGGATGAAATAAGTGATAATCAGAGAGGGCAATGTCAGGGGAATAGGGTGGGTGGGGAACCGCGTCCCAGATCAGCTCTTCCAATTTTGCACGGGTCTCTTTAGCTATGTGGGGCCTGGCGTCATCGTGGAGTAGGTGGACAGAAGTTCGTCTCGGTCGTTTTTCTGAACAGCGTCCGCTAGTTTCTGGAGCTGACTGGCGTAAATGCTGCCGGTAGCGGTATGTCTTTGCGGGAGCATCTCATAATACAGCATTCCTCACGAATCCCAGAGGTAGCAAAGAAGACAGCTTTTGGGGTGAAGGTCCGATTTTGCTTGTGTCGGCGGGTCTTCTCCTCGAGGGAGCCACACGGCACTGTGCTTGTTAGAATCGTAGAGGACCCAACTCTCATCTCTCGTAATCATGCCTTCCAAAACTCCTTTCGGTGCGGACAAAGAAGGAGAAACTGACAAATGGGTACCCGCCTGAACCGCGTGCTATCGGTCAAGACATGAGGGATCCATCGAGTCGGCACTTTCCTGTGGCGAGGGCGTGGAGGGGACCGAGGACTGTGGGATGGGTGCACCCGAGTCTTATCACAAGGCTGCGGGTGCTAACCTCCGGATCCTCTTCGACAGCGCCGAGAACGGTGGAGTCTTCCACTGTTTGGGGGCTTCCCAACCTTGTCTTGTCTTCGGAAGCCGTGTCTCCTCCTTCGAAGCCTGCGAACCAGAGCTTGGCACTGATGATGGAAGTGGTGTCCCTTCCCAATGCGATGCTGATAATGTTGACGGTTTCCACTGCTCCTGTGCCGCAGCGCCATTCATTGAAGATGATCGCTCGAAAGTGCTCTTGTGGAATCGACATCATGATTAAAGTTAAAGAAGGCAACCCGGATATATACCTACTGCGGAGAAGTATGATCGACAGCGATAGTCTATCACGTAGCAGATTCTAGGTATCGATCAATAAGCGAAAGTTCTGGAGCTTTCGAAAAATCGGCTCAGGACTTTCTTACCATCCCAAGTAACTCCAACTTCGTGGAACTTGAGAAAAACCTAGTCTTTCTAGATTGAACTGTTGCATGCAATAGCGCCGAAGTTGCGCATTTCTTCCGCTTTAAAACTTGCCGCTGAACCCACCTTGACTGCCTGATCTCACCTGCCCCTCACCCAGTGTTTCCTTTGCATGTATTCAGTAGAATGACTTCAATTACGTAGGTTCAGGTTTCCTGACAGTACGTGAGAATCAGGAAGGGCAATTTGCCGACGTCGCGTTTGGAGTCGTCCTTGCTGGACTCTCTTCCCAGTCTTGGTTATTCTTCTTCTACCTAGGTTTGGTCCAGTGCAGTCGCGCGTAGGCAGCCTTTATCAGCCGTCGCAACTTTACCTCTGTCCAAGGCATCCTCTGCTGACTTCACTGCACACGACTCCCGGTCCATTCTACACCTACGAACACTCCTTTCGCTTCTTATCTTTGTTTCATTGGAATAATCCATCTTGATAATGCAGTTGAGTGAGTTGATGAATCCAGTTCTACGCCCAACATTACTTTGATCTTCCTCTTTCGAACTCGAGCTGATGGCATTGTTGAAGATTATACTTCCGACCCTTTTCCTCAGTGCAACCATTAGGCTTGAAGCACATACACGAATGGTGTCGTCCAATTTCCTACCTTATTACAGAGAAGTACTCTCTTAAGGGTTCCGCCATTACTAAAACTACGCCACTCCGTCTTGTTCCCTCTTCACTTTGATAGTTTTCCTCATTTTCCAACACTTCCTCTAGGGCCTTTCCCGCACATTTCTTAAAGGCATAGGGCATGAGATTCTACTGCTTCACCAGCTTAGTAACTTTGCGGAAATCCTGCCAGACAAAATTTCAATGCTCCGGTTGGGAATATACCTTTGCTAATTTCTTTGCACAGGGTAGCTCACGTAATGACCACAGCGCTCAAGCGACACTTCTGCACATCACTTCCAAGTGACTTCTTCACATGACTACTTCTCTTCCGACCTTTGCCCGGAAACTACACCGATATACCTAATGTGTAATAATGCTAACCCGAAATTGAAAAAGAATTCTGCGATCTGAGAAAAGTAAATCCAACTCTTGTCCACAAACAAAACTGTGTAAAAATGACATAGCTTAAATTTGAGGAAGGGGCCTCGGCACTAGAAACGTGGTAAAGAGCACATTTTTATGAAGGACTGTTCACACTTGATGTGAACACCAATCAGCATACTAGCTGTTTATGGCATTCCCTACACGTGTCGCAGGAGATGACAACCAAAATGGTCAACATCCACAATTTGGGTCTGTTATTCTTAGAATTTATGACGGTGAGATTTTCGCATGCTATTACCCTACAGAACCGAACGAAGGAATAAAAACGCACCACTGCGCAACTGGAAGTATTGCTGCACGTTGGTTGAGATGTGACATATTGAGCGGAGAGACAGCTGAACTGTCGCGATCTTTTGCGTTTTTTACGCACAATTTCTTGAGCAGGCTGAAACAGTTCACCGCTTAGAAAAGGTAGAGTTTGTTGATAACTGCAAAATACTAACTCTAAGTTTTTCTCTCAACAAAAAACAGATTACCTCTATAATCCCAACACGCAGCACTCGATTCAGCGACTGCGCCTTTGTGACAAGGTGTTTCGTTGTTATATCCAGCATAGACTCGAAACACATATGAGCGTGAGTAATATTTGTGAAGTCATCGCAACAGTGCATCTCATCAAGTGACATAGAGGTCTGCAATTGTTGGATGGTAATAGAGCTAAAAAAGCAAAAAAAAAACTTAGAATAAAGGATAACTAGTGAACATAAGAAGACCTTTGTTGCCAAAGACGCCTCAACGGCAGTACGCGGAACGCATTGACCGTGCCTATTCTTTTCCAGATGCCGTACGCATTCTCTCCAATCTTCATGTTTTCGTATGGCACAGTCATCGATCGAATCAACAACATTTCCAATTGCTAAGCCGCCGGCACCATAAAGACCAGAACGAGAATCGACACCTAAAATCCAGTAAAAACAACACTGCTTCCCATACCACATCCACATTATTTACAGATAAGGTGGCAGGAAAGCGAGCAATCCAAATTTTGCTACAAGAGCTCCTATCCGAAGTACTGGATCAGTTGATCTGGAGGACTATCAGTTTCTGCCCAAACCTTGCGTGGATCTACCTGGATCCAGTCCGGAGCTCGGCAAAGTAAATGCGAGACAGGCATGTGCTCAATAGTATGCAGTGTCATAATTGTAAGGTTTCCTTTCAAGATAGTGATTCTTTTTCTACGTTATAAGAAACCAGCGATAGCAACAGTTTTACCATTAAAATATTAGAAACAACACTTGAAAACAAGAAAGTACAATTATTTCAGGAACAAAACAGTAATGTCGTTTGTAGTCTGATCTTCTGAAGGATTTGGAAGTCAACTAAATCTTGTTTCCGTTATACAGAAACATCGGCTAACCTTCGCACAAGAGGCTCACAGCCGCTAACAAATCCCATAATCCCAACACCTACTTCGCACTCAGGCACTTTCTTAGTGAAGGTATCCGAAAGGAGTGTGATATACAAAATTTTTAATAACTGCAAACCATGGCGAAAATGTTTCAGTTAATCAGTACTCACCTGTCACAGTAACTCCTTGGCCTTGCCCGAAAAATGGTGAAAGGAAGTATGGCGTCCATAAAAACATCACATAGGCGATACCGGCCAATACTATGTTGTGCCATATGCCACCACCGAAAACTTCTAGACGGTGCCGAGGATGACTACGTTCTATAAAAAACATATGACACTCAATATAACATGCAGATATGGACCTTACCAGGAAGGTCTTTCAGGGCGTGCCAAGCTTTTTGAAAACGGTCTTTTGCATGATATAGGGGCAGATGCGGGAACCACAGAACCATGTTTAATTTTTCCTGAACGGCCCTCTGAATACCAGAAAAGGGTCCCTAGTTCGATTCCTCGTGACAAATTTTTGCATTTCGAGTTGACGTTCCAAAATTCGCGCAAAATGGAGTTAGCATGAATAATAGTGTCATATTCATGATTAGGACCGTCAATAACCGAAATGCAAAAACTTGTCACCACGAGGAATCGAACCAGGGACCCCTTTTCTGGTATTCAGAGGGCCGTTCAGGAAAAATTAACCATGGTTCTGTGGTCCCCGCATGTGCCCCTATATCATGCAAAAGACCGTTTTGAAAAAGCTTGGCACGCCCTGAAAGACCTCTCCGGTTAATGCCTCCCGCTGATCTGATTGGTCATTCATGAGACAAATAAGCATTTAAATACAACACTGAATGATTCAGAATCATGTTGGCATCTACGATACATAAAAGGTTTTGCAAGCGGACACAAAACTGAGGACACTAAATTAAAACAAATATCGAAGAGCGCTCATGATTCCAAAGATTAAACAACTTATCTGGGAATGGACTTACTCAGGGACTCCGTATCTATATCGGTAAAAGCTCCAGGGTACAGTCCAAGCAGAAAGACTCCAAAACCATTAACACGAACATTATACGTCGTCGCCGCAGCAGAATGACCAATCTGGAAGATTGGTAACGTAAACAAGTTAGCATGCTGAATAGCTAGTCCTCATTCTCCGCCTCTCATGAAGCAACTTCGATTGAAAAATGTTTTCAACAAAGAACTAAATAGCACACTAACTTAATGTCAATCAAACTAGATGCGATTGCCTTCAGACTATTCTATCAAAAAAAAAGGGAATCTCGCCTTCTCCGATAGCGAGCTCAGAACAATTGCCTGAACTAGGAAATAAAACTCATGCTGCCTTTTCATACTGCGCCAAGGCTTTTTCAACTGGCCAGCATTTAGTAGTACTCAGAAAACATAAATTTAGGGAATGAAAAGCATAAGGAGCATGTAAAGAAGAGATGTCCTGGCAACCAACTGTAGCTGAAGTGGAGGGTTGCGTACACTTGCAAGACTGAAAACAACATGCGACAAGCGCTGAACGAGGTACTAGCCATCCCATCTATGAAAGATACCGTACATTTTATTAGGCAAAAAAATGAAGCAGACTACGTCAATACTTTAGCAGTACTACAGAAGACGATGTAATGACGCACCTTGGTGCGTCTTGTGCGCAAAAATGAAAAAAAAAATCAAAAAAACCTCATGTATTATTGCGGCTACTGCAAGCACTACCACAAAAATCGGAATGTGGCTCCAGGGCAGATTCACTCCAGGAATAATTGGAACGAGACCTGTGATCAAACATTGTAGCGGAATTCGAGATGAAGGAACCATGCGAAAAACGAGTGTGAGAACAATTCTGACCAGTTTCTGATCCACCAGACGCATCCAGTACATCGTATTCCTCTGTGGGTGACATAGGAAGATCGTCTAACATTTTAGCCTTGAAAATGAGAGGCGATTTCAATCCGTATTCATGCCTCCATGAGGTACCTCACTCAGTACTTCATTCAGAATAAAATAAATGCATGATATAAATGTCAGTAAATCAGTACATAATTATTTAATGATGCACCCTTCCCAATAATAAATCTAATGTCTAGTAACTGAGCGTTGGAAACTATGTCGGTTTCTACAAAAAAAAATTCAGTAGCGCGAATTCGTAAAGCTATCGTCAAGAGAGAAATTCGCCGAACCAGCAACAATATAAAAATAAAGATACCTCTGGTGAGGTTTGTTCCAGAACAGTATGTGGAATGGATCTATATGGCGCCACTTTGGGCCGAAGTGATAGCAAATACGAAGTATCTAGAATTTTCAGGTAAGATATGATAGTGAAGAAATGGTTTAAGGAGAAGTTGAAGCACAAGGCTCCCATCTTTCTGGCACGATTTGGGGCGCGGCCGCGGCGCGGACGAGTCGATAGTGCCCGCGAACTGTATGGTGATGCGTTTACAAATTTAGACCGACGTCATAGTCGGCGACGGACCAAGCGATGGAGCGATCGCGATCGCTCCATCGCTTGTCCAATCGCTCTCGGTCGAGCGATTGGCAAGCGATTGCGCAATGCGCAATGTGCACAAGCGACGGGGCGATTGGCCCCGCCCCCAGTCAATGCAGTCGGCTGCGGTATCGATCGAGCAGAGCCATTGCCCGTCGCTTGTGCACTTTGCAAGCGATTGCGCAATCGCTTGCCAATCGCTCGACCGAGAGCGATTGGCAAGCGACGGACAAGCGATGGAGCGATCGCGATCGCTCCATCGCTTGTCCGTCGCCGACTATGACGTCGGTCTACGACACACAGTTCGCGGGCACTATCGACTCGGCCGCGCTCGCCGCGGCCGCGCCCCAAATCGTGCAGAAAGTAGGGGAGCCGAAGCACAAAAAACAACCTACCTCTATAGACAATATGTGAGAGGTATATGGTGATTCCAACCAAACAAACTAGTGCCGCCACAGCTCCAAATGAGAACCATAATGACTTTAGCTTCCGACTCACAGGCACGTCCTTTGAAGCAGGTAGATAAGCTCCTTCATTGTAGCGAGTAGTGTATATTCGCAGCTGAAACGAACTGTCTGAGAATTGAAACGAAATTTTCGCATTAACTTTGGCATATCTCATTTATTTTACAGAGCCATCGCCGTATTCCTCCATTCCTAATAAAAACCGTTTCGGGGGTATAAAAATGACAAGAATCCCAGAGTGGTCATATTGATGTTTGCAGCATTCTTAGGTACATGACAGATTGCCTTTACTAGAAAAGCTAAACTACAAGCCAGCCTTGGAAAAGTTTGTTCCCAACTTATTAAATGGTACTAACGTGGAACACCAATTCCGAAGGAGGTAAAAATTAAGAGAGAACAAAAAGAGTGATTAGGTGGATATGAACATTTCACATTGCTCAGGTTTCACGAGCTATGACCGACTTCCGCCATAGTCGCGAACCCAGCAATGACGTCGCGTGGTCGCATAATGGTCCGGGAAATGCGAACCAACTAAGTTATGGCGCGATCACTGGGGTAACCTGTGGCTGTGGCCTAGTTGCCAACGCAAAAAAATTGAACAATGCTTTTGCCAAAGAAAGGACTTCAGAATTACCTGAAAAGGCGCCACCTCCAGACCATACTTATTAGCGAAATTCACATAGGGTGTGAAATTTCTAATTCGCAACACATAGTCGAGAAGGAATATCGAGCTCCATGAGATCAAGAAGTAACTTAGTGCTGCCGTGAACAGCATCGATTGCAGAAAAATCCAATCTTAGAAAGGCTTCCGTTTCATTCTGTCGACCGTGATAATGTTACCTGGAAAAAGTCTAGTTATAGGTGCTAAAATTGCGACCTTGCATGGCTAACATCAAATAGAATTCTGCAAAGGATAACGCCGACAGGACGACAAATTTTAGCAGACTGTTAGTTGGATTTCGTTGAAAAAGTTTTAGCAGAAAACACTAAGATGATCAGTTGAAATGCAGCTTGGTAACGGGATCAGATTTGATACAATGTGGGAGTATTTCCATTCTCCCTGATGATCCCTCCTCGCCAATTGAACGAAAAGCTCTTTATAATGGCAAGCGGCTAAAAGGCTTGCAAGTATGGCAAATCAGCTGTCACAATCCTCAAAAATTGGCACAGCGCTGAAGGCGTCAACAAATTGGCGCAGCAGCATTGCGCGCATGCGCGTCAATTTTCGCGCGAATGGGCATGGTGCTCTATATGGCTGGTGTCAGAGTCCGCGATCCGTCGCAGGTTTCGCTGATTTTTGCGATTCCACGCGACGGGCGTGAATCGCGCAGATCGCGCAAATCAGCGAAACCTGCGACAGATCGCGGACTCTGACACCAGCCTATCAAGCAAAGATGCCGAGGAGCACGCAAAACGCGCTGTCGTCAACTGGCGAATCCCTGAATTCGCACACTGTGATCGGCCTACCTGTCCTTGGGGACCCAAGTGTGGCAGCGGCGGCGCTTCTACTGCTGCATGATCCGTGGGTCAAAAGCGATAGCGATTGTCAATGCCAGACAAGCCCTTTGAGCCTCCCGGTTGTAAATTGGTAGCTCCTGTCTGTCTGTCTGTAATGACTTTTACATCCGCTGATCTCCGCACTGAAGGTGGTGCAATGGAAAGTGACTCTGCTTGCCATTCGCGAGAACAAATCCGTGCGCTGTCCCAGATTGACTTGTTCGTCCATCCTTCCTGGGTCGGTCTATGGGCGATTGCATCGCGCGATGCCAATCGCTCTGCCTAGAGCGATTGGCATCGCTCCAAAGTGCGAGCGACGGGAGATTTACCCCGCCGACGACCGATACACACGGCGCCGCTCGGGTAAATCTCCCGTCGCTCGCACTTTGGAGCGATGCCAATCGCTCTAGGCAGAGCGACTGCATCGCGCGATGCAATCGCAGTCTGACCGACATCTGAGAAGAAAACTGTGTGAGTATGACTTCTAAAACTTTATAATAAAATGTAAAGTTTGTCGTGACTTCGACGTTTTCATTTTTTGCGTGAAGGTGGGCTCCGTCACTGCATCAGTGCAGAATCCAGAACAACTCTGGGAAGGAAGGAAGGCCTCTCAGGTCATGCACAGCTTTTCTAAACTGTTTTTTGCATCATATAAATACACGTGCGTGAAACAAGGACCATGCGTTACTTTTCCTGGTCCTCTGCACTAATGTCGCCTAAACCTACACCCTGAAAAAATGCCGGACGAGATCTTGGCAAGCTGCCCACTGTTTGAATTAGTTCGTTGTGGGACCATGCTGCATCCACCCTTGAACATCATTTGGTTTTGCGCTTCTTCGGGCTGCAGTTTTAGGCTGGAGATATGGAAGGATTGTTTCTAACCGTTCAGTCTCAAAGTGAGGCAAAGTCGTGTGAGTAGTCAGGTTAATGTCAACTATTGGGTCCCACCAAGCCATTTGTGACTGTTGAATGAAGTCCTTTTTTCATGTGACGCACATATTGTATGATGAAGTAACGATTGCGAACAGCTCGGAGCTCACTTCTAAATGAACCAAAAGGGAATGTAGTAGGCTTAATCGCGGCATCAACAACGAATGACTCCACTGATCAGCGTCGACGACGATTCACGGAAGTAAGGACACTTTTTCTACAAGGGTTGCTTTTGTTCCACATAGGAAATCACTTTGCCGAGAATGTGATTACGGAGCATTTGATAATCATCTTGTCCAAATGGTCGAGTCATAAATGAACCGGGCGCAATGTGGCTCCGGGGGGGCAGCCGAAAACTTGGCGTCAAATTCACGGATTTGCTCAGTTTTGGGGCTAAGCTTTGTAGGAGAAGAGGGAATTTTTGCTGCGTAAGCAACTTCGCTGCGTAAGCAATTTTCAATCGCTCCGAAATTCGTCCCTCTGCGTTAGGCCTAGTCCTTGTAGCCTTCCGACAGACTACCCCTCCCCCTCCCCCCAAAGGCACATCGCGCCACGAACCGTAACCGAAATGACGGAGTCAAAATCTGACCTATGCATGGGCTGAACTCTTTGAACAAGGCCAAACATGTATCTAAGTGCTAAATGCTCGATTCGGTATGAATCGCTTATGAAGCGTATCTCGACGCTAAGCGCCTGCTATCCTATTATAAATGCCTGGAGAGAATGATCAAACTAAAGTTATGTACATTCGATGCAAAGAATACATGTGACATATATGTATAAGCAATTGTCGGCGCAATGTGCTTCCGGGGGGGGGGGGCAGCCCGTCGGAATCCCACTAGGTCTGAGCCTAACGCAAAGGATGAATTCCGGAGCGAATGAAAATTGCTTACGCAGCTCGATTTCCCTCTTCTCCTCCAAAGCTTAGTCCCAAAACTGAAAATTTCCGTGAACCTGTCGCAATGTTACAGGATGTCCCCCCCTCCCCACTCCGTAGCCACGTTGCGCCCAAGTATCTTGCGCTTTTCTCTTTGGTTGACTCACTCCTAACCGCACTGAAAGCCTACCCACTGAAAACCTTCTAACAATGTCTAAGGAAGTGCCAGAATCAATTGATGGTAAAGAGAGGAGCATGGTCCCGCAACGAAGTAGGTTCAAAAGTGGGCAGCATGCCAGGAAAACTCGTCCGGCATTTTTTCAGGGTGTAGGTTTAGGCGACAGTCTCTGCACGCCGAAAAGGGGAAAGGAGATGGTCCTTTGTTCGACTACCCGTTACGGGAAGTTGTGCATTTTAAGGGCGCTTGCAGTAGTCGCAGAATGGCACCCGCGATTGGTTGCCTTGTTATATCGTTCGTAATACGGTTACCAGTATCGAAAATGAAGAGGAATTCTGTGATAGACGTAATCACAAGTAGTGCTTTCTCATGCGGGAATTCCCTCCTGCGGTGACTTGGCCAGTTACCATGAATTGGTTACACATTCGTACTAATTGGAGGTGGTTTCTGCCGAAAAATGGTGAAGAAGGAAGCGATTGGGCTCCTTCAATCTACTTCTGGCAACCAGGATCTGCTCAAGAAAAATGGACCATAGGTCAGTGTTCCATGCAAGAGGCCGTTCCTGTGAAGCGGGGCACGATCTGAAAGACTCGCCTGGTAACTGAACAATTGCTAGTGCACTACTTGGGCTAATTTATTCCCACTTTTGTATACAGTCATCGCTACTTTAAATATACGCGTCAAGTTAGATGTGTACTGAATGGTGAAAACGACTGGAATTTCAGGGTTTTCAGTTTTTTGAAGAATATGGAAAAACGTCGCAGGAAGTGATCGACGGGTAACAACAAGGCGCAATGTGGCTCCAGGGGGGGGGGGGGGAGCCCGTAACATAGCGTTAGGTTCACGGAACTTTCAGTTTTGGGACTAAGCTTTAGAGGAGAAGAGGGAATCCGAGCTGCGTAAGCAATTTTCATTCGCTCCGGAATTCGTCCCTCTGCGTTAGGCTTAGTCCTGGTAGCTTTCCGACAGACTGCCCCCCCCCTCCGGGTAGAACATTACCCCAACAACAGTAAGCCAAGTCTATCATGCGCGTCTGGTAACGGATAGGGAAATCGGCACTGAAGATTAGGCGAAGCGTATTCGCTCAGTAATAAAATTGAACCATGGTGTTCATTCAAAGACATTCACTTCGTTATAAACACAAGACAATGTAAAAGGCCAAGGAGGAACCTCCTGAGGAAGGATAATGCAACAAGCAGCACGACAAATGAAAAACGACAAGCTTGTTTTCTGAAAGGTGAACCAATAACACAGCAGCGAACGCTCCGTTGCTCGGAATGGAACGCGACGTCGCGCTGTCGCGCGCGGTGACGCGCACCGCGGACCGAATGCCGTTCGCTCCGTACTCTTCGCGCTAATTCGCTTATGTAGCTCATGAGGCTTCATTCAAATGCCCATGTTGTAGAACGATTTGAGCGGCCAGCAGTACATAGCAACAGAAGACTGGACAGATTCTGACGGAAAATGCGAAATTGAGCGAAAAACTGTGAGTTCCTGTATTTTGGTCATGAGCTTATCCGAAATGTTGACTCAGCGAAGTGAAATGGAAGTGGCTGAGATTGTCTACCGATAGTTCGCCTCCTTTGCAAGTTTTAGGAAACATTCCTGACCTCTTCGAGTCTTTGATCCCTAAAAAGAGCATGCCAAGCTTCCTAAGCCCTTCCTATGAATCTTGTAATAATAGCTTATTCATATTCATTCGGACCATCGTAAACAGTTTACGAAGCTGACGATGGATGCAACCTAGAAGCGAACTGAGCGCATCCCCCTTGGAAGTGGTCGTCTCGCTCCAGTAGCACGCCGCAGCGCAGCCGCTGCAAGAAATTCTGCGCATGATCTTCAATTGATACACCAAAAATGTTATCACCTGCTCCATTGTGCGGTCAAACTGGTTTCATTGTACTGTCGTTGTTGTCACGCGTAAGCTTTATGTGTGTGGGCGGGAACTCTAGATGGCTTAACTTTTCCAGCACATTCCCAATTCTATTCTATATTATTGCCTTATTGGAGACGAAGAAGATGGGTAACGCTGAAGCTAAAGCGAAAGCAGCCAAAGCATCGACAGTATCTTCATCCTTATCTGGCAGGAGTGCTGATAAGCGTGTTGAGCAGGCTTTTGTTAGACTAACTGGAGATACTTCAAATTGCCTAACTTTTGGAAATCTGAAGGTAGGTGCTATGAATTCGCAACATACAACAAGGAGAGGTCATGTCAGAAAAAAAAACTGTTGATTGCACATCGCAGAGTTTTTAAAACTCTTCTTATCCCGAACTTTCATTGTGGTCAGTGAATGGGACCAGCCAGGGTGAATAATTGTCGAGGATTCCTCAACGGCACGTCGAGGATTTTCGCCTGATCAGTTACGCTCTCCCGCGCGGACATTCACACTCGCCATGCGCGAGCCGTCTGTGCTCTCCGCGCGTACGTTCACTCTCGGCACTACTCTCGCACAGTACAGAGCTCAAGTCGATGGAGCGATCGCTCGCTCCGTCGCTGGTCCATCGCGTTGCAATCACAGAGTCTGACCGACATCTTACGTGATGGCACGAGAGCCTATGAAAGTGGCTAGAGTGAACGTGCGAATTTCAGGGTCTAGCCATTTGCTCACACCATCGCTGCATCGTTCAGGCTGACCCTTGGCGCATCGCTCTATCCCGCGATCCGCTGGATTCGCAGTCTGGGACTGGTTGGAGGTATCGCTCACTATTGGCTTCATCGCGAAATAAAAGTGAGAAAAAAATCAAGTTCATATTGACGCGCATACAGTACATATCTCGAAGTCTGATTAGGCGTGTCTATGGATTTGACGTGGCGGCCGCCGCACTTAAAGGAAGCGATCACGCTGGCTTTGCTACCCTCGCGTTATCAATCGATAAGGTGTGAGGCAGTAATTGTTGGACGAGTGTAAGCCCATGGAAGATATGATACGATGAGATAAGAAGGTGCGGCTGCTTGATAAGAGGTGCACTCCAGAATGAAAACGGGACGATAACGATAACGGTATCATATCTAGCACTTATCGCACCCCTTTCCACATCGATAAGTCTTGGTTTTTGCTGAACGGAAGTGGATTTCGGCGCCTTATCACTCCGTTGATAAGGCGCCACTGCCACTGAAACTTCACGTGTTGTAACATTGGGCAGGACCCCTATCCACTC
Organism: Ostertagia ostertagi; assembly: GCA_036418205.1. NCBI lineage: Eukaryota > Metazoa > Nematoda > Chromadorea > Rhabditida > Trichostrongylidae > Ostertagia > Ostertagia ostertagi. Next base: position 15,431 of record MU869807.1, on the reverse strand, counting down.
CATACACAGCTTTCCTTATCGTTCCCTATGAGAATTATCGTGACCACTTCCTTTAAAGGCAGCGATTACGATAGATCTCACAGGGGTTTAGAGGGGACGTGAGGGTCTCAATAGTACGCCAATGGCGAAAAAAGCAAAGAAATCCGTCAAAAATAAGCAAAATAGTACCCCTTTGATTGCCCTTTCATTTTCGACCATGGATGAGCGACGGTAAAGAATGACGTTGTTCGGACGTGTTAACCCCGATAGCCGCCATCATGCCAACAAGCATAGTGTTTTGATTGATAAGGCAATACATGGGCAAGTTGGAAGATACAGCCGCTAGAAGGGAAATGATCATCCAAAATGAAAAGCCAACAGCAAACAGTCCATCCAGATCATCAACAAAACTAGTGGGCGTCACGTCACTGGGGGCGGGGCGTCACGCGGGTCCTGCTCAGCAACCACAGCACCTTTCGCCGTGGGAGGGCCACACATCGCTTCCTTGGCAGCCAAGTAATTGCTCCGTGTGGCGCAGGTTCTCCCCGATGCGAAAATTCCTTATCGTAATCGCTTCCTTTAATAAAAGCTGCACGGATAAGCTGCTTCCATCATGCTTTACTGATATCCAACAGAGTATGTCAGAAGAAATATCTTACCCACAGGACTTCTATCAAGTGCGAAGCCCCCCACCGTCTAATCAGACTTCGAGATATAGACTGTAATCCTTTTCTGCTGTCCTTCTCATGGAGCTAGAGGACAGTTACGGAATTCGCGAGAAGGTTTAGATAAATATCCATTCAACTTTTTATAGATTTAGATTTGGAGGGTCCTAGAATTTTGTGTGCTGGGGTTTGGTTTGCAATACAGAAAGCGATTTTCTCGCGTTCGCAGCGCGAAACATTTTTCGTTGCGGGAACCTCAGGTCCACCGCTTATCATGAGTGGACCCGAGGTTCCCGCAGCGAAAAATGTTTCACGCGAAAAGGTTGCTTCCTGTCCTACCGCACCGCTCGCCATGTCTAACTTTCATCACGGTAGTGCATCTCAGCTTCTCACGCTTTTCAAGTGGCTTGCGACCCAAATCCTTAACCGGTGGCGCTCCCCTGGCTCATGAATTCCTCATTTTGGACGAGCGTAATCTTTGTGACTATCCCAGATATCACTGGAGTCGCGCAACACGGCGGCGACTGTCCCCCTCCCCCCAATTACGACAGTATCTAGGACTTCCGTCACTTCCTGCCAAGAACTGTGATCCTGACCACTTTCATAGATAGGGAGTAAGCTCAATCTGAATAGCGCCTTACCCATGACCAGCGCTGAAACCTGCAAAGCAGGGTGTCCGCGTTTCCTCTGTTCGAGAATTTTGGGATTCAGTCATTTGTAAAATTAGAAAGATGAATCAACAAAAATAGTTTTCAGGAAGTTTTCAGCGAAGGGCTTGCAGAGAGCTTATGGAATTATTTGAGTGATTCTAAGCCTTATGATGGTAGATTAACTTTGGACGAGTTTGCAAGGCATGCGCCTAGTTTGTGGGGAACTTCAACAGATGTTTATGTGAAAGGTGAGGAGTCCATCACCAGTCTCCTCGCCCCAGTGTCTAATCGAGGAACAATATTATTTGCAGTCTGCCAACCTGTACTGACCATGATCAAACACTGTTCTGAAGCTGCAGGAGCAGGAGCTGTCGATGGAGACGAGAAATTCATCGGTAATCTCGTTCATGAAATGGTGAGGGGTTATCTCTTTTGCAATGGTACAGGAAGCCGCGTTTCCACGTGTAAAAAATGGCAAGGTATGTCTTGTGTTGGGGCTTGTACGAGCCTCTTTTCTTGATCTTAGCTACCGAAGTCACTTACAAGGGAGGTCGTTCAGGGTGTGCCAAGCTTTTTCAAAATGGTTTCTTGCATGACATTGGGGCACATATGGGGACCACAGAACCATGGTTCATTTTTCCTGAACGGCCCTCTGAATACCAGAAAAGGGGTCCCTAGTTCGGTGACAATTTTTGCATTTCGAGTTGACGTTTCAAAATTCGCGCAAAATGGAGTTAGCATGAATAATTAGTACCATATTCATGATTAGGAACGTCAGTAACCCTTACAAATAGACTTTGATTGAAAAACTGGTGAAAAAGGTGTGACTAGGGACCCCCTTTTCTGGTATTCAGAGGGCCGTTCAGGAAAAATTAACCATGGTTCTGTGGTTCCCGCATGTGCCCCTATATCATGCAAAAGACCGTTTTGAAAAAGCTTGGCACACCCTGAAAGACCTTCCTTGTTAGGAATTCATAATCAGCAATCATAGCGATCGTCACGATCGTTACGATCGGGCGACCGATTATGCATGTGCCCTAAGAAAACTTGTTGTTAGACTCGTTTGTACTCGGCATTTTGAACGATTCGGAGATCAGAAGGTAACAAAAAGGTATGTGGTGATGAAAAAGTAGGAGAGGAGGGGATCAAGGGATTAGGAGATACAGCTGAAACATCAAATGCGCTCTGGAATTAGCGTATTGTCATTGTTTCAGCTGGACATCTAAACCTCCAAATCTTCAAAGCGGTGATGAAGGGTGCGGCCTTATTTCCATTTAGCGGCTGCTTGAACAAAACCAATTTATCTTCGTGAATCCTTAGGATGGTTGCATTGTTTACTGATAATTTACTTTTATGATATTAACTCAGAATGCTACGACATTTCGCGAGCCTTTGCATTAGTGAAATATCATTTGAATTCAATCATTTAGTGCGAGCGAGGTTCGAGCGTTGAGGAAATCGTCAGCTGGAAGCACGCCATGTGTCCATCCTTTTGCGATGCCCTGCGAGATCTTGTTCTTCATGTTTTCCTAGACTACGCATACGTAATATCATTTACCATGGTTGCTTCTAATTATTTTCATTTGCATTCACGATTTTTCAGAGGAGTGTAGAATATTCGTCTGAAATATTGACTCCAATGCAAATGTGGTATGTGCAGTCATCCCTGCAGAGTATTTTCTTTCCGAAAAAGTCCTCAGAGGTATGTAGTTTCAATGATTTGTGCATGTTTTTCATCAAAACTTCGTTATTGACATTCCCGGATTCCGAGGAATCTCACGAAACAATCGTGAACAATTCGTGGACTCCGCTGTATTCGACTGCTGTTCATGGAATTAGTGTGAATCGTTTTGAAAACAACGTTTTTGACTACAGAGGGCCTACAGTTTCGATTTTTCAACTTAGTGACAGCAGTGTCTTTGTCTTGGCTACAGAAGACACATGGAGGTAAGCATTCATTGGATCAGATTTACCCTCGAATAAAAACTGAGTACTTTAGACACAGCGCCAGTCGTTTTGGTGGACCAGCAACAACGTTGTTCGAAGTTTTTCCGGACCTGAAACGTTTCTCTTCCCCTTCCTCGTCTATATACTGCAATTTCAAAATACGATCTGCAGCATTTGGACTCTCGTTCATGGAAAGAATGAAGATTGATAAGGAAATGGGAAATGTCGCTGCTATTGAGGTAGAGTGGTACTGCAGTAGTCTACGCTTACAGTTACGAAATCGGTCTTCATCTTCAAAGGTGATCCCTCACGCTCCAATGACAGTGACACTGTGTGGGGCATTTGCGCCACATTTGCCTGGTACCTCGTGGATGTCTTCATAAAAGTACATCGATGCACGTCACGTCAGAAATTAAGATTTGTCGCAAGTGTAATTCTAAGAAATTCATAAGTTCTCGCGGTTTCGGGCCGTTTCTGTGGGTGTTTCCTTTACCGCTGCATGATTTGCTGCTGTTATGTCATTCTCAACGGACCATCTACAGTTACTTATAGACTATCTACCTTTAAGTACGGCGCTGACTCAGTGCTCCAAGAACCATGAACTCGAAGCAAACAAGTTGAGAAGTTTTATCGAAAGCTCGAAATTTTTCCAATCTGTTTGTTTCATATTTAGAGAAATGGAACTGGATCGAGGTTTTTCAGTATTTTGAGCTTTTTGCTGAGGCGCTGTTTCACAGCTGAGTCATGACGGAGTAACTATTACGAAGAGCCCAAACCAATATGTATCAATTTTATTTAGGTTTGGGGATGTGCTCCATCAAGTGCTTTGCAAGACCAACAACGACTACGAATGTGGCAAAGCAAGCAAGCAGAAAAAATTAAAAAGGTCGGTTTTGGTTTTTTCAGTAATTTGTTCTATGCACGCTAGCGAATAAGGCCGATGTCAAGCTTTGCGAATCGCGGGATAAGAGCGTTACACCAGCAGGTGTGTACCAGTGGATAGAACTATGTGCCAGTGGATCGGACGATGTACCAGCGACTCGACACTGTTTGAAAGTGGCGGGACTCCTTTGAACGTTGGCTCTCGCCACTTTCCAGCTCACGAGGGCATGAGAGAGTGAGAGGGTATGAGAGCTCGGGAAAGTGGCGAGAGTCAACATGCAAACGAGAGGGAGTCCCGCCACTTTCAAACAGTGTTGAGTCGCTGGTACATCGTTCGATCCGCTGGTGACAGCTCGATTCGCTGGTGCAACGCTCGTATCCCGCGATTCGCTAGCGAATCGCTGGATTCGCAAAGTCTGACATCGGCGTAAGTATGAGCATGTAGATTTTCATGTTGGGTGTAGTTAATTTCGACAGTGTGAAATATCGACTTCCTTCTGAAAATGTCGACTGCTTTTCTGTTTCAGGTGCCGCTACCTGGAAATTGGGACGATAATCCTGATAAGACTATTTTGGAAATGGCAGGTGTGCAATTCTCCAATGAAAGAAAACTTATGGAAATGGAGGCAAGAGCCAGACAAAATTGAACAAAATTGAAATGTACATAATCATTTCTGATTGAGATTCAAATCTATTCTTTCACTTGATGCTCACTTAGCGAATAATATATATGTGCGAATAATACATATGTACGGTCATCGCGATCAAACTTACTGTACAAATAATTAAATTACAGTGTCAGTGTTCATATTATTTTGTTTTTACGATGTATAGAAGTACCCTACTGAGGGAATTGAATAAAATGGTATATAGTAAATTTGTTGACAGCTAACCAAAGGGCCAAACAAAAGTTAGCTGATTACATCTATTGTGTAGTTGAATAGTCATTTTGAACCAGTCCTGACCAGGGTGAAAATCGTGTCGAGTACGTGGTCGCAGAAGTACGACCCCCCCCGAAATCGAGATCCTGGCACGACCCCCTAAAACAGAGCAAATTCAATTCAATTAATCAAAAAATCCTGCAAAATAATGTTATGGACGCCTCATCTTGTCATCTATGCACTTTCTTTCATCGCTGCACACTTTTGTGTATTTACTGAAATATCGACTCGAGGAAAGAGGCATTAACTTTGTGTGACCTCAAAGTCAGGTTCGTTCAGAAATGCACAGAAATCCTGAAGGCACGGGGTTGCGATTCAATCTTAATTCCTGCTTGAGTATATCAAAACAGCCGAGTGTATCAACGGCCGATTCAACGGCAGCTGCGGCGCGATTGTCACTGGGTCAGATTTGCTGAAATCCCGAAAAAAACCGTCGAAATCTACACCCTCGATGAAAAGGTTCCATTCCTCCATTTCCCAACCTTTTGAGCAGCACGCGGTAGGGTTAGATAGAGCTAGATTTGCTACTATCAGGCAGTATTGAAATTGCTATGAAAGCCTTCCATTCGAAGAGATAGTCTCTCAAAATCCGTCGAGGAACGTCGAGGATGCTGAAATTTTCATGCGAGTTTTTGCCACTTAAAAGGCAATATCTCTCTAATTTCGCAAGATCTTGAAAAACGAAGACAGTTTTGGAAAGCGGAAGGTTTGCGCTTTCTAACAGTATGTTTAGCTTCCTTCTACATTCTCTAGTTGAGGAGATATTTGCGTCGAGGATCTATCGAGGATGATTCTCGGCCGCTCAAAAAGCCGCTCCCTTCTTCACCATTGCAAGTGTAATTCGTTGGCAACGCTCGAAATGTGTCTAGAATACATTCTTTCAACATAAGCAATAAGAAAAGGGGCAATCGTCATCATCCGATTTTGTCTGGGTATAGGCCATGCACTCGAAGTTGCAGAATCGATTGGAAGGTGTTATATGATCATGACCAGTTGACAAAGCTGCATTGTAGTAAACACATTTCGTAACTCCTATAACCTAAAGAACAGCTTCATTTGCCCAGGGCTTTCCTTCACTATTGTCGTTTTTGACAGCGTCCCTAACAACAGTGTCATTCTCAACGAGGTATTAAGGGAGAGGGAGCGGGCGGCAGATAAAGGAGGTGCCTTTGCAGCGCGTGTGCACATGTGGCCCCGTTCCTTGCGGAGATGCACTTTCATTCTTTGTACTGCTTTCAAATACCTCCTTCTCATGAAGGTAGAGGAATGAGCGACTGAACCTGCAAAGAATATTTTAATCATGTTTCCTCACATATCTTCGTTTTCTGCTGCGCTACACCCTCTTACTCCTATCTGCACCACGATGCCACTGATGTTACTGACCCCCACGAGTACGACCCCCATGACCCAGCCTGACAAGTACGACCCCCTGTCGAGGATTTCCGATATTCACCCTCGTCCTAACTACCGTTCTAAGGATGACCCTAATCCATTCTTCACAGTTTTTGCTGGAAGAATAGCCAAATCGGAGTTCCTTAAAAGGAAAGTCATGTGTACATCAGTTTGACGAGCGTTCTCTTACACTCAAATGAGGGGTAACCGAAGGAATGGAAGCCCAGACTTGTCAAATTCTTCCATCTCTGCTTATCGAGACTTCCTTGTTCCTTTACCCGAACTCCAGTCACAAACTGAATAAAACCTGATGTTTTTACTGTCTTCAATATAGTGGTTTCAGCTGACAGCTGGAAATGTCTCGCCAGCTCACAGGCACTTTTCATGCTTTGAAAAACAATTTCAAGAGCACTTACTGCTAGCATCGAGAACCATTTCTGGTTCTCTTGACTATTAGTGGATTAGGCGTAGCTCAGCTGGTATCAGTTCTCCCATTCCAAGCTGCATCTTCAGTCTCGAAGATACTAAGAATGAAAAAGTTTTTGGATCCTACAACAAATTAGCATTACCTCATCGTATAGTCGGTTTTCTGCAAATCTGAGTGGTTGACGATGGGTGAAATGCTATCTGGATGGGGATAAGGGTTCCTCTAGACCTTAGAACTGTTCAGAATTCCTTCGCTCGTTCGTTCCAGTAACGGGCATGACTTAAAGGAATCTTGCGCGGAAAAATCATGATTCTATTTCAGCCATAAATCACTGGCTTGAGACTCATTATCCACGATAATAGTGAAAAGAACTGAAGTATTGCTTTCGTTTTGATTAGAAATTCGAAAACTCGAAAAGGCTGCTACGCGTTCGAATTGCCCACGGACGTCTTTCACGAATGCTGGCGACGGGGATGCTCAAACTTGGTTCTTGGAGTGCATTCACTAGAAGCTCTTTCTGGCCTTCTGCTTCGTTGCATTCACATCTTACACTTCTACTCCATCCTATTCCATCGATCGATTTGTCTCCACTCTCCGAAATCGCGCGCTTTAACCCGATTCTCTCATTGCGTCGCCTGGTACGTAGCCGGCCAAACGCCGTCTTCTTTCCATGCCTCGCCTGGCTCTGCCTCCTGGTCCTTCGATGGTCCATAACGTGTAGTTTTTGTACGTTTGTTTCTCTTCAGAAACCGAATCTTCATGCGTGAAACTTTGTGTGCTATTTCCAGTGATCACAACTGACATATTCATGTTAGGAAAGAGTGCAAGAATTTTCCGCGCAAGATTCCTTTAAGGAAGAGTTTACGATGAAAAGCCAGCCCAACGGAAAGGCGGAGGGGTTAGAGGTGCAGGGATGGAGGAAAACCCGTGAGAAAAGCTCAGAACCCCCAGAAATGGGACCACTTCTTAGCCCGTGGATTTCGCACTGATGCGACTCTCACCGGTACTGTCCTCTTTAACGCAAATAAACTCTTTTTGTTGCGAAATGCTATGGTCGACGGCATAGACGGAGGGCGTTGCAACGGAGCGCTTCCGGGCGTGAGCGGTGCGAGTATGACCGCTCTGGGTCGCTGGGGTCATGGTCTTCGCTGCGGAAAGGGTCTAAGAAGGGGAAATATACTCATCCGAAGGCATCATGCAGGCCCCCTAAGGGTGCTGCACGATGCGCGGGTTCCTTATCGCAGAATTCTTTTCTGAAAATTGCTGCAATGATTTTGTCGCCTCTGACTCAACGTTTGCTAATAGTGGAGTGGGACTTGTGATCCACTTGCTCTACTGCTGCGATATCTAAACAACACGGAAAATTTTGTATTTTATATATTTATACACAAAGACCATTATTTTGACAACGTAAAAGTAACAATACACACGGCAAAACCAAAATTAAAAATATATAATTGCTTTCCTTAGGGTCGCCACAGATTACGGAAATAAGAATCACGGAAATTCTAACAGCATGTTAATGGCAATCGGAAAACATAGCTATATTTATTGAAGGTTAAGAAACAAAACAGTGTTACTCTCAAAACTGGCTGGTGCTAACATTAAGAAAAGAGCGAGCTAGTCCGTGTAACCCATTCCAGAGGAATTTCGAATTTGGGCTTCTTTGCGCTCGCGGGCCTTCGCCTTAGGAGATGTTTTTTTTTGATGCACTATAGCCTTACAGTCAAAATTATCTCATTTTGGTCTTAAACATGCATACAGCCGCTCTTGTTACCGTAATTCTGTGGCTACCGCGTATAATTCTAAACGAGTACTGCGGCTACTTCTTCATCTCTGAGGTGAGAGTGTGTTTGCTTTAATTTTGTGGTAACTGCTAACAAAAAAAAACGAAGCTATTCCTATGAAAGATTAAGGTAGAAATTCACAAACAAAACAAAACAACAAACCAGTTACGACTTAGATAGGAAAATCTGCCCTATAACAACAGAATACTCTAACTTATCAGTTTACTTCTGTAGAATGAGCGGCACGCTCTTCACCTCTTGCTCCTCAAACAAAGATTGAGCATCAGCTACATCATAATCCTTGGAAACTGTCCACGATCCTGTGTGACATACGAAACATCTCAATCGTGCTCCACGAAGACACTGTTCATGCGCTCGTGCTCGACACTTCGCCACATTGGAGCAGCAGAGCCAATCTATCCGTCCTCCGACGTCAAGAGGTGGTTTGGTTTTCCCACAAATCAGGCAAGTTGGTTCCTTTCCCGCTTGGCTTTCTTGTGATTTTGTGACGACTGTGGAAAGGTTGCCTTTACGAATCAATTCGGAGACTCGCGCGATTTTGCTGCTTTGCTGCATCGGTGGCGGCTTCACGAGGTCACGATCAGTCTCGAAGGCGGGGGAATCCTAGAAATTATGAGCTTTAGATCAGATGGAGAAGCACATAAGGAGGGTTTCATGAATACAACTGTCACTGCGACCCCAGTTTTCGAGGAGGGAAAATTTCTCTCACTACATAGGTAGGAAAATAATTTCGTTTTCAAATTTCCCATGGTCTTTGAACGAAGAACTGAGGAAATCGACATAATAAAGAGTAGTGGTCACAAACATGGAACTAAAACTGTTACGTGAACATTCCAAGCAAGTTGTGAGCAGCTGAAGTTGCTCACAACTTGCGTACCATTTGTTGAAAACGAATACCATATGTGTGATTAAGTCACTAATTCACCTCTATAAGCTTCTTCCCAGAAAAGTTTAAAAAAATTGCTACGGATAGATTAGCTCGTCTTTTAAATACTGACGCTGCACTTCCTGCCAGCGCTCACAACTTGCTTGGAAACTTCACGTGACAGTTTTGGTCTGCACTGGTAACAATCATTCCTGTAAGAACTGATTTAACCAGACCTCCAGTCAGAATCCCATGGAAACTTGAAAGCATTTCTATGATGCTTTGAATGGAGGCATTCTTAAGTAAGCAACTTTTATCAGAGCCTTATGGATCTCGTTATTTTGCTCTATACGAGCATGGTCAGTAATGTAAACGTATGCTGCACTAGGAGGGTCGAGTAAAACTGTCCTGCAGTATAGTCCATGTTCGACCTTCTTGCAATCTTGGCATGGTTAGTTCAGTAGGAATGATTCTTCAAGCCTTTCAAGATTGAACTTTTATACAAGGCTTACGTTTCGGCTTCTTCGCCTTCGTCAGAGCCTTGAACTCCTGTCTTAGCGGCGGAGTTCAAGGCTCTGACGAAGGCGAAGAAGCCGAAACGTAAGCCTTGTATAAAAGTTCAATCTTGAAAGGCTTGAAGAATCATTCCTAGTCCTGCAGTAATTACAAAAAATGCGCGAATGATTCCAGCGTCAAACTTCTGTCGATGGCTCACAAACTCCCGAACCCACAATCATGTCTAAAAGTATCAATGCTGGAAAGTAACTCTTTAGCAGCCCACAAAACCCTCTCTCGATCCTGCGCTCAGTGGGCGATAGGTGAACGACTTCGAAGAAGGAGGTTAATTCCAGTTGGAACGTTGAGTATAAGGTCGCTAATAGGGAAATCTACTGTAGTCGCTGTTTTGATTGAGCACAGAAAATCCAAAGCTTGGGACTCCAGCAGACACGAGGAAGGAAAACAAGGCCAGGGGTATTGGAGAGGTGTAAACTGTGAAATCCCAACAGAGAAATCCCAAGCGGAAAGGCGCTATCGCAGCGGTAACGGAGTGACTTTAAAATTGTGTCTCTGCTGTGAACAGTATTGTGAACAAGATCAACGACAGAATCATGTCTGTGAGAATCACGACAACGGAGGGCTACTGCACAATAGTACCGTAAGCGCATCGCAAGTAGGTTCTCCCAAAAGTGGAGAAGGATGAATTCTATCTAGCCCTAATGACACTATCAGACCGGATTATCTCTCCATGGCAGGTAATTTGAAGGATCACGTCGGAGCGACGGAAGAGAGCTTGGAAAGGGTTTCACGGGGGGGGGGGATGCGATTGAGAAACGCTGTGGGAGAGCGGCTCCTAGACTTGACCATATCTGACGCCCTTTGCGGTCTAAATCAGGCTCTCCGAAAAAGGAAAGCATTGTAGGCAAACTACAGGGGTGGAGGAACACAACGACATGCTTCAAGTGTGTAAAGACATCGCGGTAATTTTGAGGGGAAACTGACCATTCTGCACGAGATCCTATTAATGGACATTGCCATGGAGTTCCTCAGATAACAAGTGCTTGACCTCAGAAAACACTGCTTCCACTCCTTCGAATGGAAAGAAATAGAAGAGACCAAGTGATCCAACTATCGTAGAAGGGACACGCAGGTGGCCATTCAAAATGGGACGTTTATTATACATGCGTTTTGGAATAGTAATTCCAAATTTGCCATCGAAGTATGCTAAACGATTCTGTGGACGGAGAAAACGTAACGTAGTAGAGCGGTGTCTTGAGCAAGTGTTCGTGGGATCGATTCAATTGCGGGTTTGCGCCTTTACTTTGAAGAGGCTTCCACGATAAAAAAGAGAAAGAAGGGGAAACTTATCTAGTGGAGAGACAGGCGGACCCCCTAAGGGTGCGGACCAACACACAATTCGCATCGAAGGATATGCCCCGGCGATCTAGCATGGCCTTCCCTTGGCGCAGTTGGCCGGAACGCCCACCGACTATCTAATCACTCGCCGCAGGTCTATACGTGGCGAGTGATTAGATAGCAGAGAGAGCGTAGTGTTGAAGAGGGCACAGCGATGAGAGTCGCATCAATGCGCAAATCAACGGGCAAGGAAGGTACCATTTCTCGGGAGGGCGGATGGTTTCTTCTTCATCCCTGCTTCACTGACCATTTGGCTAGTGAGCCAGTGGAAGACTTAACCAGTGACGTGTACGACGCGTTGTTGTAAGAATCGACGACAATAAGGCCGATGTCAGACTTTGCGAATCGCGCGATTCGCTACTAGCGATTCGCGCGATTCGCTAGCGTCCGCGGTCGCGTTGCGGTACCAGCCAATTGAGTGATTCACTGGCCGCGACGCGACCGCAGACGCTAGCGAATCGCGCGATTCGCAAAGTCTGACATCGGCCTAATGCATTCAATGGGGGTTATATACAGAAAATGTGAGCGGCCCTTAGATACCGTGTCGTCGCTGGACCGTGGGGGCCAGTGGCGGTACTCAAGCTCAGGGGATGAAAGCGTTTCAAGGGATACTCATCTATAGAACGTCCTAAGGTAAATAGTTTGAACTAGCACGTTATCACTCACTTATATGAATCCTAGTTCTAGTAGAAATATATAGGTTGTGTATCCACAACAACCTCTACCCTCATTTTCACTAAGCTACCTCTTCTTCGTAAAATCCGCCCTTAAAGGAGGTTTCCACGATAAGGCGAAGGTTGAAGGGGTAATTCATGTATTGGAAAGACAGGTGGATCCCTAATGGTGCAGACCGACACGGAATTCGCAAGGATATGCCTCCGGCCTTCCCTGCAACGCAATTGGCGCGTTACACCCCCCACGTTCACATTCCGTCAGAATGCGAATGCTGAGATGCTCTTGCAGAGGGATCAAAGGAGGCACCATCAGTAACGGTTACGCTAGGGTGGTGATCAACCGCTCCGATTGAAGCCACGTGAACTGCGATTGCGCGACGGTACGGGGACGTATTGAGGGTACATGAGGACACAGGGTCATCCAATAAGAGTAGAGTTCATCTCGAAGCGCATGGCAAGAAACCATGAGTGGTCCCAAAAATAGGTAGAGAGATATTAAGACGATGTTCAGTGGAATCAAGGCCACCACAAACAAGTCTTGGATGGAAAGATAGTAAGGCTAGGTAGTAGAAGAAAGCAACAGAATTTTCTCCCACATACATGTAGGATAAAAGCAAAGAAGACTTGGTTGAAGAGGCACTCACTGGTTTTTTATCAGGGTCTACAACAAGCTCGACGATTTTTTGTGATTCTTCAAAAATGTTCCCGTGATCGGATTGGCTGCCATTTTGTTCCTGCTCCGGCTGCCTCGTTGAAACCGACTGCCCATTGCGAAAGTTTGCAAGAGGCTGTAACAAGCGATTTGGGATAAACACCACCAGACCATTTCCTCTTCTTTCACACTTTCACACAGCCAAGTATCACTTTCGATTATAGCACTGCACACAAACATTCTGCGGTGGAATAGGTGTGACTCACTGAAAGAGCACAAAAACAAAACCGCTAAGAAACCTTGAAATCACATTGCACGCTTCAAAACTTCTACCTTATGCAGTACGGACCAAAACCTCTAGAATGTAGGATAACTCACAGCGGTGCCATCCTTGACCAAAATTCGTTTTACAATCCGCGGCGCTTTCCTGGGTGGGCTTTCGTCTGACTCGGTTTTGTTGGTTCGTGGTTTTTCTTATTGCTTCCTGGCCACTGCCTGCCAATGTTGTGAAGGGAGCTGCTTCGTTGGCGAGTCTTTCTTAAAGTACATATGTCCAGACAGAAAGGCAAAGATCCACGAGAATCAGGAACTCACCGAGGGATTCGATCTCACAACCACTTTCTTCAGTACCCAGTGCGAGCCTCGTTTGACATATACACGTTTGAGCACTTGTCGAGACCCCCTCCATTTTCGCAGGTAAGTAGGGAATGATTGACGTACAACTGACTGCTCTTCAGACTCTTCACACGTTTCCTGCAATTATATGGCACACATCGAAAGATAGATGTATGTGAGCCCTTCAAATCATCCCTATAAGAAAAACCCATAATGAATGTCTTGGAAAGGGCCGAAATCCGAATTATGGAATAACACGTATTATTTCGCTCCACAAAATTCTTGAAGGCATAGAATCCACGCTTCAAAAGCCTGCTTTTCTCAAAAAGCAAGCCGTAGCATCCGCACTTTTTAAAAAATTTGACGACTCCCAACCCACGCTCAAGGGGTCTCGAACAACCACCATCACCATCACCCTTACCCTAGTATGTCTCTACCTTCCCAACCCCAATCCTGACCACCCACTCCATCACCATCTGACTATTTCCTTAAAGGCAAGATTCAGGATTAAATTATGAGGTAATTCCACTCAAATGTGAAAGTAGGGGTAGGAAGTGGACCGCCAGTGGAGAAAAAAGAAAAAAAAATCGAAATACACAGGAAATACGAGCCTTTTGCTCTACGCTGCGGAGAAGTTCAAAAGGCCGGCAGGGAGATGAGAGATAATGTGAGCGCGGAGAGCGCTAGAGAAGTACGAGTAGAGAGAGCATAGCAGATCAAGTTAGCGACGCAGACAAGATATCGAGCGGTGGGCGGAGCGTGTCGCAACAGGTGGAGCGTGTCAAAGTTCTTAGCGCCTAGCGTCTAAGTAACGCTTTTCGAAGTAGGGAAGTGACGCGACCTCTACACTTGCGTACCTAGCGCTTCTAGCCACCGTAAAGGCTCATTAAGTGGGTCTGAGCCCGAACTTTGCCTTTAAGTATCTGGTTCTGAGATCACTGGACACCTATGTACTTTCGCGGCCTCACTACCCCTCCCCATGTCATCGAGCGCGGGTGGGGTATTGAAGCCACGAATCTTTTATATTTCTCTATTGTAAGCCTCTTTCGTTAACTTTACGCCCAAATTCTCGAGAAACTCAAAACGACTCCGTTCTCCGATCAGCCCTAAATATAAGCCGCTCCTAAAATCGCCTCCCCTCGTTCGAATGGTGCGAACGGACGGTTGAGCCTTAGTTGAACTCGTGGGGATTATGCCAGCGTATTCAGTTGTCTTCCAACATAGGGCGCTTTCTGTCATTGCGGAGATTCAAAAAGCAAGAAAAATGCGAAGTTGGGAGGCATCTCGAAAATACGTGTTCCATTCAAAAAAAATGTCACACATCTCTTACTAATTTCTTCCAATGCTTCCGGTAGCTCAGGCTTACTTTGAGCTCCCCGAACTACACCAGGTTAAGCGATATTTTTCTCTTGTTATGTTTTCGAAAGTAAAAGTCGAAGAATTATGAACAAGACATAATATCTATTTGCGGCTACATTGCCTTCAAGAACGAACTGATTGTTTGCGTTCGTTGATTGTCTTTCCTTCAACGAAGGTTATTAGTGCAACACAACTAGATGTGATACTGGTTGGATCACTTTCCATGGAAAGCGGTAATCGTTTACTGCCCATTCAAGTCACTTGGTCGTTCTTACGCCAACATTATACCGTGACAACAAAATAAATGCCGACAGCTGCACAATGCAAGGTGATCGCGTCTAAGCAGTGACGTGAGTGAAGTTCATAAAGAGAATGAGGTGCATCGAAAGAGAGAAAACAAAACGGCACGCGCCGGCACCCATCAGTTATCATGAACTTTTGGCACTCATAACGTTTGCTTTTTTGTACAAGGTTTTCGAACTTCCTGAGCATACGCCATGCTCGACTCTCGATGAACCTCGGCATGTTAGTGATTGGATGGTGTAACTTTGTTGAACTGCACACGAGGTTGAGATTGACAATTTATTGGCTAACGTTTCGGCAAGTTCTCCTTTTTCGGAGGGCCAACCGAAGTCTTTCATATCTGGGAAAAGTTTCGGAG
>MU869806.1:28110-44184 GCA_036418205.1 Ostertagia ostertagi | reverse complement strand
ACACATGTGAAATATAAATACTAAGGTATCATATGGAAAAATCGATAACGTATTTCAAGGCACGAGAATTCAGACGCGTTCCAGAGCGAGCCTTGATCGCGGTAACTCAAATAATCGCTTTGTTCGGAAATGGGGCTCAAGTGGCTAAAATTGTGTTCATTCCTCTGTAATCGACTGTTGACTATAGATTGGCAATTGGCACCACAACTGGCAGTTTTAGGTAGGCATTGTAGAGAGCTGTCCCATTAGTGACGCATTATTGATCTGTTCACGAAATATGGGACACTTGACTTCCTAAGCCACTTGCCTGAAATCTGTTCCGCGATCAAAGTTCGCTCTCTAATTGTCACCGAGGCGGCGGTCGCGGCGGCAGACCGCGGTTGTATCGCGGCAGCGCGACGTCGTTCTCGTCGCAGTGCGCGGCGTATCGCAGCGTGGCTGCGGCGGCGACATCGACACGATCGAATCCGATGTCGTGGTTCAGATGCACGTCGTGTCTGAACGCGCGCTGACGTCTTGCCGTTGGCGACTGCGCGTCGTTTTCGTCGAGTTACTTCAACGCTTCCTCCTAGGAAGCCTTCAGGAAGTCCAAACTTCGATGTTGCCTAGAAGGCATCTTCTGCTGCAGGAAGCCCCACACCGCAAAATCCATTGGGTACAATCGGGTGAGTTAGATGGCCAAACATCTGTGACCAGTAACCTGGAAAATGGCGGTCACAGAACACCAGCGTAGATTTTGCGGCATGGGGAGGCGCCTAGTCTTGCTGAAGAAGGCACTGACATTTGCTGGAGGTCGAAACAGTCCATGGAACGAGCACATCACGTAAAATTGTTTCCTGGTAGATCTGGGCGTTAATTTTGACGGATTTGTCCACAAAGACAAACGGTGTCTCGGTGTCGGAAGTAATTCCTGCCTAAATCATGACAGATTTTGGAAATCGGCTCCTTGTGTGCGCACGACGTCGAGCAGAATGTCTGCTAGCCGGATCCAACAATTGCCTGTCCTTTTGAGAATTGTGCGCCAATTCCAGTGTGATGATCTTCTCGCGTCACGTTGACGTCACTTACTTGCGGCCCACGGTGATGTCAGTTGAGAAGAGACTTGAAGCCTGTATCACTGCCGAGGAGGCCATTTCGAGCACCTTCTTCAGTGATGCATGGATATGTTTTACTGTATATAAAAATAAACTTCTGAAGATGTAATAGTTTCTCTTTGCAAAAATATGGTCAATAAACCATGCGCCAATATTTAGTAGCCACCCTGTATATATCATGAAAACAGTATAACCTGAGTGGTTGCGACTCGGTTTATCATTTTCATTCTTGAACAGACTCCAATACGTAGACAGTGGGTTTAAGATAATAATCTATGAGCTAAGGGAGACGGTCAATTCAATCGTCGGCTAATGAGGTCACGCCGCTCACGCGGCGGGCAGCGTCGCGCGCGGCAGTTGGTGCGGCGATTTTTGTATGGGCCTTGGCTTAACGGTCCTTGTCCATAAGTTGCTGGTGGGGTTAGAGAACTGATAAGACCAAAGTTCCAGACATCAGTGAGCCAACAAGCGTCACCTTAAGATCTCCGCAGTTATTTAAAGGCAAATTCCGGGATTTCTGGCGAAATTTGGGTTTTCCCCGTCAAATATGCAGCAGTACGCAAGGGCAGACCATGTGCAGAAGTGGCGGGGCGTTTTGATAAGGTTTAGGCGCTAGGAGCCTAGGTTGGAGCATTGGCGCCGCCCCAACCCCATTGAGCCCGCCCACCGTCCTACGTGATCTTCCAAACAACCACCTGGAACGCTAGATGTTAAGCCGTTGTTTGGAAAGTCGTAGGGGAATATTTAGCGGATTTCAACTGCGAAAATCAACATCAAAGCCTATGTTACGACCATTTTCGAGAACGTCATCATCCTAGTGAGAAGAAAAAATTTTAAGATAGGAAGAAAACAAAAAAAGCACTGAAAAATAGAAAAAATAGGGAAACTAGAAGAAAATCAGTTTTCATTGTTGGCCGTGTCGGTTGATGGCACAAAGCCAACAGTTGCTGTAGACATGTCCAAACACGTAATTTTCCCAGCCCTGGTTCGTAAGCGACTAACGAAGAGGAATTTCTAATTTTGGAGTTCTTTGGAGGTATTTCCTGCTTTTTTCATTACCTTCGATCAACTTAGCACCCAACACTTCATACTCGAACAGGTGAGTCCCTCGTTTTATCCCGGAGTTTGCCTTTAAGCCTCACTAAACAGAGCTTGTGCCATGTAAAGGTTGTCCTTTGAACATAATTTGACTTCCTTTATTAATCAACTGCCTGAATTGTTATCAAGAGCGATAATCTGGCTCAATCGGAAAATATTACGTTCCAAGACGCAGTGGAACGGTGAGGAAGGCACTAACATTAGTATGACAGAATAAGTTTGTAAATAATGGCAAGGGACAAGGATCCTGTATTTTAAGGGGGCAGGTGATCATATACCGTGTTTCACGACTGGAAACTTCATCTAATCCTACATTCCCCAATGCTAGAACCCTGAATTCTAGCACGGCCGACGTCGCATCGCGGGCTGCGGCGGCTGGCGCGGCGACCTAGCCACTGCCACGATTGAATCGTCACGCACCCATGATCTAAGATAATATAAGTGAATGATAAGAGATAAGATGGGACTTAGTCTTTGCTAAGTCCATTTCTCGGCAAATCGAAGCTCTTGCGCGAGAAATGTATCGTGGGACTCCAGTACAGAGCGTGCACCCACTTGGCGCCACTCCTTATCAAGGCTGAGGAGATACATCGTGGATCCACCATATTATTGGCCCGTTAAACCCCCCCCCCCCAAATCTATCTAGTGCTCTCCGATGCTACTGGGGAGGGGGTGGGAGGAGGGTTATTTTCGCCCTGCTGACGGTTCCCTCCCTTTTTCATTACTGGTGTTACACTTCACATCTCCATTGGTACTTACAAGCATAATAACACATCATTTCGACCCAGTACGTTGCCGTCAAAGGCCTGCAAGTCCCAAAAGTAGAGACGGGTCTAACAGGTACAGTATTCAGCACATGGTAGACAACTGATGGCTGCGGCATTGCAGTGGCTGCAGCTTACTTTGCTAGCAATTTTTTTCGAATTCTATGCACGGGGATGCCACATAGTGTCCTCTACGGGTTACCCTGCGATCAAAGGTATCTTTCCCGGAAAAAATATGATTCTATCTCACCCATAAATCACTGGCTTGAGACCGTTCACGATAAGAACGAAAAGAACAAAAAATTGCATTTGTTTGGTAAACAATTCGAAAAACCGGAAGGACTGCTACGCGTTCAAATTCCCGCCGGACATCTGTCACAAATGCTGGCGACGGGAACGCTTCCACTTGGTTCTCTGGCGTCACTAGAACTCTTTCTGACCTTTTGACTTATTGCACTAACATCTCACACTTCTACTGCATCATATGCGATCGATTTTTTTTGTCGAAAGTTATCATTATCAAAAATTAAACGCTTTGAGGGGATTCTTTCATTGCGTCGCACGCGCCCCAAAGCGGACTTCTTTCCATACGCCACGTACCTGCGATTGTCCATGAAGTGGGGATTTCGCGAGTTTGTTTTTCTTCGAAAATTCTTGGGGCGTGAAACTTTGTATATTTTCCTAGTGACCAGAACTGAAATATTCATCCGAGTTGTGCCTTCATCTTGATGCACTTTTTCACAGGACTCGTTCTGGCTACAAAGAGGTTTGTAAAGAAAAGTGCCGCGAGTACTATGAAAAGCTTCTAGCCCCTTTGGCCCCTACTATTATTGGCAGTGCTAGCTGGGAGGCATCACTGCCAATATTGAGATATGGCGAAGTGATGGGGTGATGCAAGCCACGTTTGGTAGGCGGACCCAACTACTACCTGTCCCTGATGCATGAAACGTTAGGGTGTGGTCAGATCGTTCCCACCCCCTCCCCCCCCCCCCCCCCAACGCCCTAACACCAATGACTGCCCCAAATTAACCGCGCCTCTCAGCCAACGGCCGTAACAATCACTGTGTTTAGAGCGGGTGGCGAATCGAACAAGATAATCGACAACAGTTTATTACTTTACTTCTTCACCTCATCAATCTAGTTACTTGGCGGATTTATGCAAAAATGCAGGCGGGTGTGTGGTTAGGGGGAGGCATCGTTGTGTGGACTGAACCTTGGAAGGGAAAAGGAAGAAAAGGAAAATGTAAATTTGACACAACCCTTTCTTTATCCAGGTTACAAGGCTTCTGTCAACCAAAGGGTGATAGCTGGAAAAGCACACACTTTGTGTCTTATTGGGACTAAGCCTTTTGAAGAAGATAAAGAAAGAGGAGATGCTGTGATAGTGTGCACTTGTGAGAGCTCCCAGACATCACTACAAAACGCTGAACCGCCAAGGCTCACGGTTGACAGATGTCCTGAGACTCCTTTATCTATCCCACCCCCAAAGCCTTATCCTTGGGCTAGAGACTGGGAAGGGTGTTGGGTTATGAGGGGAAACGCTCACTGATGCCCTTCACATATGCAACAGTGCCGGTACGCGAAGGAACCACCTTCTTCCTTCGAAGAGCAGTTGTCAATAGAAGAAAGTGGTAAAAAGAAAAAGACAGTCCGATGCAGTTGGCGGTGGACGACCGCTATGCCATTACTGCTTCGACAATCCTAGCCATACTTGTTTACCAACCAAGAAGTCATCCCTATCAGTCCCAAATGAAGGCTTTAATAAGCACTTCGGCCCTATGGTCACTCTCAGTTCTACTCGCAACAATCTGGAAGCAGGTCAGACGCCAGCATCTTCTTCCTTCATGGTCATGCCATCATGTCGATCAATGTTCTACTTGCAGAGCTATGAACGATACCGCTGGAAATAACACGTCTGAAGACAGTGGCGCTGTTACTCCAGCCCCAACCCCCGAGCCCGCTCCAACTCCAGCCCCCGAGCCCGCTCCAACTCCAGCCCCCGAGCCCGCTCCAACTCCAGCCCCCGAACCCGCTCCAACTCCAGCCCCTGAACCCGCTCCAACCGCAGCTCCCGCTCCGGCTCCAACCCCAGCCGCTGAACCCGGAACCTCAAAGCCGCCAGGTATGTTACGGTCAGTTTTCGTTCCCTTTGCCACAAACGTTCGTATTAGTTGATTTTTGCAGATGGAGGGGATGGACTCGCTGTGACAACAACATCCGTAGGAGCTGCTGTTACCGAGATTACAAGTTGGTATTCGCTATTGGCTCCGGCCACTTTCACACATTCGACCACCGCTTCTGCACGTACACTTGAAATGGGTACCAAACTTGAGTAGAATCATTTCCTAGTGCACGTTATTGTTGGGGATGGGTAGTGGTGAGGGGGGAGGGGTGAAGTGTGGGAAGAGTAGGAATGTGAAGCATAACTTGTCTTGGATAACCATGAAGTTGCTCTCCACGGCACCTTTGATCTCGACAAAGGCCAAACCTATTGAACACTCGCAAATCCGGTGAGTAGTGGAGCGTTCATAGTTGGCGATCGCACGTGCAATCAGGCGATTGGGCGAGTAGGCGATAAGAGAAGGATACGTATTGATTTGTTGCTCCGCCCATTGAGCGATCGCCTAATCGCCTATCTCGCTAAGACGTGTCCAACATCCTTCTTTTGGCTACTGGCCGCTTTAATGTCGGGGAAGACCACAACCACGGATGGGGTGCCTCAGCAGTTAAACACCCGCAGCGCTCGTGCCGTTGTACGCCCACCGATGGGTAAAATTTGGGCGTCTGACTCCAGCTGTTTAGCAGAGAAGAGAGAGTGCCAGTGTTGATAAGGGCAGCACCGACGAGATTTGCATCATTGGGAAATTAACATGCTAAGAGGAGATCCCATCTCTCTGATTAGGGTGCTTCTTTGGTTTTTCCTTCACTCGCAGTCTCTACTTGAGTTCTGATAGGATCTTTTCATTGCAAACTTCGCCTTCAAGCCTAGAATGGGAAGCAGCTTCAGGGTGGATAAACAACTGAGCACCTGCACAAAGACTTGTGAAATGGAATTGATCATAAGAGACCCATCTAGGAGAGATGCAGATGGCGGCGCTAGAATGGTTGCCCCTCCGACTCGATTTCCATCTTGTAGAGGTGATCTAGACCGCTCGAAGACAATGTCTCTTCAATGATGGTCCCGAACGGTCGTGACACAGGCTGACATCATACCAGGTGGCGCCGTTCTACCATACGTGTGTGGTGTGTGTGTGTGTTGTGTGTGTGTGGTGTGTGTGTGTGGTGTGTGTGTGTGTGTGTGTGTGGTGTGTGTGTGTGTGGTGTGTGTGTGTGTGTGGTGTGTGTGTGTGTGTGTGTGTGTGTGTGTGTGTGTGTGTGTGTGTGTGTGTGTGTGTGTGTGTGTGTGTGTGTGTGTGTGTGTGTGTGTGTGTGTGTGTGTGTGTGGTGTGTGTGTGTGTGGTGTGTGGGTGTGTGGTGGTTGGTGTGTGGGTGGGTGTGGGGCGACAGTTGTATGTGTGGGTGGGAGGGTGTGGGTGTGGGTGTTGGGTGTGGGTGTAGGAGTAGGTGTGGATTGTGGTGGATGTGTGTGAGTGTGTGTGAGTAGGTGTGTGTGTGGGTGGATAGGTGCGTGTGGGTGGGTCGGTGTGGGGATGGGTGGGTGTGTATGTGGGTGCGTGTATGTTTGTGTGTGGGTGTGTGTGTGGATGGGTGTGGATGGGTGGGTCGTGGCGATGGTGGTGTGTATGTGTGCGTGTCATGTTTGTTGTGGTGTGTTGTGTGGATGTGGTGTATCTGTGTGAATGAGCGGGTTAATTGTAGGTGATGGGTACGGTGTGGGCTGAGGGCAGGGTCAACCGTTACGTTGGACCGATATTGGAGCGACGTTGGACCGATGTTCACCGCTCTCCGCGCCGGCATTCACTCTCGCCACCCGCGAGCCGTCTGTGTCTCCGTGCGTACGTTCACTCTCGGCATTACTCTCGTCGTCGCGTTGGACTTTGTCCAACGGACGGTTGACCCTGGCTGTGGTAGGGTTGTGGGAGGGGACGTGGGCAGGGCATGTCATGGGCATGGGCGCGGTAATAGAGTGTGATGTGTGGCATCGGAATCCCATAATTCTCATTCTAATTAGTCAAGATAGGCATAACTTCGTATCGCACACACACACGTTACACACACACACACACACACACACACACACACACACACACACACACACACACACACACACACACACACACACACACACACACACACACACACACACACACACACACACACACACACACACACACACACACACACACACACCACACACACACACACAACACACACACACACACACACACACACACACACACACACACACACCACACACACACACACACACACACACACACACACACACACACACACACACACACACACACACACACACACACACACACACACACACACACACACACACACACACACACACACACACACACACACACACACACACACACACACACACACACACACACACACACACACACACACACACACACAACACACACACATAATAGCGATAACAAAAATGATATATGATAAAATCTGATAACGTGCGTGGACTTCGATGTCACCATTTCCATTTCTGCGGCGAAAAATGGCAATGCCACCAGTTTTGTGTCGAACTTCGCGTTGACAGTAACATGTTTACACTCAAGTGTTATGTGTTGTGAGGCGGTGTTCAAGTAGGGTGGTGAAAAATTCAATTTTCAGCAACGACAGCAAAACTCGGCTGTGAGCTGCTACACGTGAGAGTCGCATTCTCCATGACGATTTTACTGACAAAGTAGAGAAGTGACGTCAACGTCAATTGAAATTGGTGCTCAATGTCGTTTGGGAGAGGGGACATTCAAGTGAATGAGCCAATGTACATGTGCTTAGGAATGCTAGTAGGAAGGAAGGATTCTGGGCTGATGTTTATCCCCATTTGTATCATCGTCCCTGGCGTTCCTCCCTCCTTCTGGGCCCTAGTCCTAGCTGTCCACCCAAAAATCATGCCGCCTTTGACTGGCCCCCCCCTTCAGACATGAGCGCCAAAATTTCAGGGGGTAATGAGATACTGGAAAAGAAATTCATATTTTCCCTGCCTTCATCCTACTCCTAGTCATATAACACTAACCATAAGTGCTGGCAAAAGAATATTAGCCAATGGGGTGAAGAGGCCTGGGTGATGTGCTAGGATAGGGGAAAGGAATGAAATCGAGACTATGCACCCTGTCTATTGACCCTGACAGTCATACTCTTATCATTCATCTTTCATGAATCCCCGCACATAACCTTTCTAGGGGAATATGCCGTGTAGCCAAGAAGTCCACTACAGCACGCCTGACCCATGAATTAAACCCCAGCTAAACTTATAGGCACCATCCACGTCTCTAGACTTGAAGGCATCGATTAAGATAGCTGGAGAGTGGTGTGATTTCGATGACGTCATTGGCTGATCCACCCCCGCGATGTGGTTTAGTCCACCAATGACGTTCAAGGACGTCAGCAAGACCGCACGCCTCCCAGCCATAGTGATCACTACACTACCTTCTGAGACAATCCGTGGTAAGGTGACGCGGGTTAATAGCATGCGTGAACAGCGTAAACAATCTGCAACCACAGAATTTAAGCCATCCCATAGAATTTAAGCCATCCTTGCGGCTCAAAAAAGGGCGGCAAAGGCCTCGAAATCTTTTCAGTAGGCACTCGTATGCTTCCGATGTTGCTGGAGGGTTATGCAGCATGTGTCTGCGCCTCCTTGTCCGACATACTCTCTCGCCTGTTCTCTTTGGTCAGCACTCCGTGTTTTTTCATGGGTACGCAGTCCACTCCACAAGAATAAGAGGTTCCCTCATTGCAGAGTATTCGGCAGCTTAGTTTCCCGTTTCCTCACTGGCAGTCTATTTCACACCTCTATCTTCATTTTTGAGGGCAATGACCGCGCCTTATTATCGTGGGGTGCGCCCTTAAAATTAGATTTACATCTGTCTGAAAGGTATCAACAGTGACTGGCCTGGCTAGACAAGACCGCATAGATTTTATACGCTGCCGTATCCTTCTATAATTACGGACATGAGTTTAGTGGTTTGCGTTTCGTTCCCCTCCTCACGTCAAGGTCACCTAACATTAAGGCACCACTCATTTGCATGTACCAAGCCTAGGACTAAGCTTGGCAATCATAGGCTCAAGCATAAGCCATTGTGTACAGGGTGTTCCAAAATTACTTGCGCCAAATTTCAAAAATTTATTAGAAAAGGTATATCGATTATTTTCATTTCGCACGCTACTAATTAGTTGTGCAGGTGGGTTCTCTTGTGAACTGCATCGTTATTGGGGTAAAACTGCCAGTATCTCTGAGATGGCGAGAGGTGATCCAAGGTGACCTGCGATCATTCGCGTGCGCGAGGAAGAGACTGCATCTTAGGCAGTGTTAAATTTCTTGATGTTCCTGTGAGCGCAGTAAAGATGGCCAGCAAACGATGCAGAGAATAAGAACTCTCATTTCATGGAGCCACTAGACAAGCGAAGAATGGTCGCCTTGCTATGGGATAGAATCATCAAAATGGTGTTGGTTAGGCAACCCATGCTGACATTGTGAGAAGGATGGCGAGAGGGGTGAATTTATCGAAGTCATCGAGGGGACGCATCACTAAGGAGAAGGGGGGTTTTATGGCGCGACCCCTTCGGCATTAGAGCGCACAGGCCGCCATTGCCCCACCCCGCCGCGGCCGAACAACTCGTCCGTATCACTCAATTGCTAGACTTCCGTCATTCATCGAACTAATAATTTGGGTCCCAAAACTATTGCTGAGTCCCAAAGATCTGAGAATAAGAGTGGATAGTAGCTCCGTATGGTCTGATGTCAAAGGCAAGGAGGACGGAACACAATATTGTTTGCCCGCGCGAAGTTGTCCGGCTATATGAGAGGGTGTGGATTACACCTAATGTATTTTAACTGTGCGCTCTAAGCTAAATCGCGGATCGACGCCATATGACGCCACCCAGGAGACAGCAGCATACCACTCATATCCATTCAGAGTGCCGCTTATATTTGTGGGGCAAAAACAGCAAAGAAAAGCCGAAAAGTTGAAAGTTACATAGCAGCGCCTCCATCGACGAACGGTAACTCTCAATCGTTTTTTCTGACGCGAAAATATTCGCTGTGGAGCAGCCGGTGTTGAATAGCCAGAGCAATAACATTTTAGTTAGAAAAGTCGTGAGAGTCATCTCACGGGGGAAGGATTGCTGAAGAACGGCTCAACTCGGCATCAGTAATGAAATGGGAGTGACTTGTGGTCAATGGTGAGATGCCGTTGAATTTTGACGATTCATGTGTGAAGATCAGCAAGGACGTGCAATTGTTGAATGCATTGAGTATGTATCTAATGTATCGGATCCCAACTCCACTTTGGGAGCAAGCCGACGTTCTTCCAGCAGGACAGCCACAGGTCTACAAGCTCGTTCAAGGCAGGTGCGAGCTGCGAGCTGCCCGACTTCGTCGCCACGAGGAATGGCCTTCTTGCTCCCTAATCTTAATCACTTGAACTCTCAGTCTGGTCCGTGATTAAGAGCAAGGCATGTCGAGCTCGTCGTATGAATCTGCAACCATTGCAAGCAAAGGAAGCCTGGGAAGAATTGGATAAGGAACACCTGCGTGCAACGTGCGAATGGTGCAAGAAGAGACTCCGGGCCTGAATTCGTGCAGGTGGAGGACATTTTGAAATCTGTTGTTGCATGTTGTTGTATATGATGTTAGTATAATTATGTTTATATTCAATTACCATTCTGTGTCCAACAGTTCAAAAGACATTGCAATAAATAGGCGCAAGTAATTTTGGGACATTCTGTATAAGCTGAAGCCTATGCCTAAACCCAAGCTTCAGCTCAGGCTTCAATGATCGCGCAGCTCTGGTGGCCTGACCTAGGAGGAAAGCTGAACGTCTTCCAATTTAGTGCATGACATATTCTAAGCACATTGTTCGAAGCTAATCGAAGTGTTACAGAGCAGGTGATTCTGACGAGGAAGAAGCAGACTACATGACAACCATTATCGTGGCTTGCGGTGTTGGATTTGTGCTAGTCGCAATATGTATAGTTCTCGCTGTGATGATTATGCAAAGAAAACAGCATAAAGAAAAAGTAGCACTAATGGAATCGTTAGAGAAGAAAAAGAGGAAAAAGAGAGGCAAGAGCAGCAAGAGCAAGAAGAGCAAGAAGAAGAAGAAGGGCAAGGGCAAGAAGAGTGAAAAGTCTAGTCCTGCAAGTGGAGCACCTGGTGCTCCTCCTCCCGAAGGTGGTGCTCCTCCTCCCGAAGGTGGTGCTCCTCCTCCCGAAGGCGGCGCTCCTCCTGAAGGCGGTGCTCCTCCTCCCGAAGGCGATGCTCCTCCCGATGCCGGTGGTGGTGCTGGTGCTCCTCCTTATGCTGGTAGAGTGGTACGTTGAACTAGATTACATAATAAATTGAATAGAGAACTTGAAGTGTGAACTTTTCAGGAAGGTGGAAAGTCGCCTATGCTTAACGATCTCGAAAGCGAACGGCGTATAGGGGTAAGTTCTAGCCAAAAGGCCCTCAACTAAGGCAGCGGCGAATCCGCTGTGGCTGTGGCTCGAGCATTAAGCTTAAAAGTGGGACCTCAGATACTTTATGGTTCGAAGAGATAAATCAATAATAGATAATACTTTATGAGCCGTAGATAGTAAATGGGCACTGGGTTTTTTTCGAGTTTCAAAGGAGGAAAATGTTTCAGAAGCTAGAAAATTTTCAACGGAAGTTTGGAGCAATGTACTCTGATCCTCTCCCTCCTTAGGTAACCGTGCGTTACACATTTCCAAAGGGGAGGTCATCTTTGTGGGCCGTCGGGGGTTCATATTTGCGCTTCTAGAGGATTGTGGTTGCAGTAGGAGACCCCGCTTTGACTGATTTTCTGGTAAATTTTATCCAGAAGGATACGTGCCTCGTTCTTGACGGCCAATTCGGGACAATTGGCGGATGGTGCGTGGCGATTGATATAGAAACTACAACGATTTGTTAGGGTGTGTCGGGGTAGAGAAGGGGCAGGTGGTGTTGGAGACTCCAACGAAGGTGGTGGTGGTGGTGGTGGGGGATCGTTGAATTTCTGGAATTGAATTGAGGTACGGCTTGACCCTACTCTGCTGGCTTTAGAATTTGCCCAACGCTGGTTGACCTTGGTGGGGCCTCAACTGGGTCTCGCTGACCCGTCAGCTCTACGAGTCCCTACTTTTCTTTACGTGTCCAAGATTTACACATAACTTCGATCGTGGGGTGTGCCTTTAACTAATATTTCCACTTATGACATCCGTTCTAGCGAGGCTGTTACAGAGTGAAGCGACCGGAAGTGCGGAAACGATTTCCTCAACCTTGGGTGAAAGAGACAAACAAGACTCAGGATCAGGAGAGCAGGATTCCGAGAGGAAATATCATTTGGCTGCATCACAAAAACCACAAGCGGCCGAGATTCTACGAAGAATATCGTCATGAGACATCATCGACAAGTTACTGTACGCTACCGTATACACTAACATTTTATCGTATGAAGTCTTTCGAAAATCGTTCCCTGTTCATCACGATATTCGTTTGTACAGGCATACTAATAAACGTTACTCACTGAACAGAGGAAAGGACAAGAAAAAGAAGCGTATTATAGGCGTGCTCACCATAGCAAAATGGCAAAGCGAAACACTGTAAGCCCCGCGTTCAGACTTTGCGAATCGCGATCTGTTTGGGTGGAGCTTGCGGACTCGTGCAGTGGCTTTCGAACCAGGGTGAAAATCGTGTCGAGTACGTGGTCGCAGAAGTACGACCCCCCCCCCCCGAAATCGAGATCCTGGCACGACCCCCTAAAACAGAGCAAATTAATTCAATTAAATCAAAAAAATCCTGCAAAAATAATGTTATGGACGCCTCATCTTGTCATCTGTGCACTGTCTTTCATCGCTGCACACTTTTGTGTATTTACTGAAATATCGACTCGAGGAAAGAGGCATTAACTTTGTGTGACCTCAAAGTCAGGTTCGTTCAGAAATGCACAGAAATCCTGAAGGCACGGGGTTGCGATTTAATCTTGATTCCTTGCTTGAGTATATCGAAACAGCCGAGTGTATCAATCAACGGCCGATTCAACGGCAGCTGCGGCGCGATTGTCACTGGGTCAGATTTGCTGAAATCCCGAAAAAAAACCGTCGAAATCTACACCCTCGATGAAAAGGTTGCATTCCTCCATTTCATAACCTTTGAAGCAGTTTGAGGTAGGGTTAGATAGAGCTGGATTTCGCGTTTCCAAGAAGTATTGAAATTGCTCTGAAAGCCTTCCATGCAGAAAGATAGGGTCTCTCAAATTTCGTCGAGTAAACGTCGAGGACGCTGAAATTTTCATGCTAGTTTTTGCCACTTCAAAAGCAATATCTCTTATATCGTAAGATCCTGAAAAGGGAAGACAGTTTTAGAAAGCGGAAGGTTTGCGCTTTCTTTACTTTCTTGAGAAGATATCTGCGTCGAGTATGTATCGAGGACGGATCCGGCCACCTGAAAATCCGCTCCCTTCTTCACCATTGCAAGTGTAATTGTTGGCAACGCTTGAAATGGGTCTAGAAAACATTCTTCCCAACATAAGCAATAGGAAAAGGGGCAATCGTCATCATCGATTTTGTCTGGTATAGGCCATGCATCCGACCTCACTCGAAGTTGCAGAATCGATTCGAAGGTGTTATATGATCATGACCAGTTGACAGAAGCTGCATTGTAGTAAACACATTTCGTAACTCCTACAACCTGAAGAACAACTTCATTTGCCCAGGGCTTTTCCTTCACGGTTGTCGTTTTTGCGACAGGGTCCCTAACAACAGTGTCATTCTCAGCGAGGTATTAAGGGAGAAGGAGCGAGCGATAGGCAGAGGAGGTGCCTTTGCAGCGCGTGCGCACATGTGGCAGTCTTCTTTGCGGGGATGCACTTTCATTCTTTGTACTGCCTTCAAATACGCCCTTCTCATGAAGGTGGAGGAATGGAGCGACTGAACCTGCAAAGAAAATTTAATATCATGTTTTTTCAGATATTTTCATTTTCTGCTGCGCTATACCCTCTTACCTATCTGCACCACGATACCACTGCTGTTACTGACCCCCAAGAGTACGACCCCCCATGACCCAGCCCGACAGGTACGACCCCCCTGTCGAGGATTTCCTCGACCGATATTCACCCTGCTTTCCTAGGCTCACGAGGGCGTAATGAAATGGGAAGGCATGTGTGCTCGGAAAGGTGGCGAAAGTCGACATGCAAACCAGAGGGACTTCCGCCACTTTTCAAACAGTGCCAAGTTGCTGGTACCGTTCAACCGCTAGTAAACAGCTCGGGTCTGTTGTCCGACGGCGGGCATCTGCTGCTGCAACGTGCTAACGAAACAAAACGTGTAAAAAGAGCAACGCCTTCTAACAGCAAACAAACCAGAACATGTTAAGAACCAACATTCATCTAAAGCTTCGAAGAAACAACAAAACAACACAAACAAAATAAGGCCCTATCGCAAGAGATGCGAGCATGCGACGATAACGCACGTAAGTAAAACCGCGTCAAACGATTGTTTTCTGTTAGAAAAGGGACTAAGCCTTGGCGGAGGAAGGGGAGACTCCAGAGAGTGATTTTCATCTTTTTCGTAGCTCCTGCCCACCCCGAGGCTTAGTCCAAGGGGAAGCCCGATATCTTGTGGTGCGCCACTTTTTCTAGATGTGGAAAAAAGAGGTAGGGCAGGAAATAGGTCAGTTCCTCTCAGAATACGTCACAGTTCTTGACATGTCTTAGTTTGCTAAGTGGAGAGCTTCAGTATATATGACAGGCTCTAACATGTTCTCTTTTGTCAATAGCAATTGCGTCAGCAGATGCCCCGCCGTCGGACAACAGACCCCACAGCTTGATTCGCTGGTGCAACGCCCGTATCCCGCGATTCGCTAGCGAGCTGCTCGAATCGCTAGCGACTCACCTGATTCGCAACGTCTGACACTGGCCTAGCCGTAAGGGTGAGATCCGGCACGCACACTTGAGTATTTTAGACTCTTTTGGGGAGAACTGGCACTCGGGCGGGGATGGATCCCCGTTCCCTGTTATAGACGAAGCTCCAACTTTGGAAACTCGTTCCCGAAGTTGGAAATTCGTCCCTGGTCTTGCACGGAGATTAACACGTTGACGACCGCCGTTGTGCGCGTACTGCTTCAACATTTTTCGTATTCTCTCATCAATAGGCATTAATCCTTCAGCGTTTTCATTATCAGTAATGAAAAAAATTGTTTTTCGGATCCAATAATGTACATGGACCGTTGTGGAACAGGAAAAACGCCAAATAAATTAAGGAAAACTAGTCTGCTCCATGTGAAAGTGTGGTATGACATCATACCACACGGTCGTCAACGTGTTAATGGCCGATGTCAGACTTTGCGATTGGAGCGATTTTGCACCAATTGCAGGAGCGACGGATCGCTTGAGCGATCCATCGCTCGAGCGATCCATCGCTCGGGCCGTGATGTGCCATTGGCCGTTGTGGCAGGGAGCGATCAATCGCTGCCACGCCCCTTCGATCAATACCCTTGACTGGGGAGTCGAGAATACATAACGTTAACATCTCCGCGGGAAAGGAGATAATCAATAGCACAACAGTTTAAGTACCTGAATTCACTTCCCTCCATCAGTCCCTACATTGCATAGACCTGCATGCAAAAAAATGTGTTGAAATATCAAAAACACGAAAGCAAAACAACAAATATGCTCAATCACGAGTAGTTACAAAATGCGTAGTAAACAGTGTTGGTCGTATACTATTCAATTACGCTATCATCACTAATCAGATACTAGAAGGGTTTAATCGAAATCCGCGAAGATGTAAACGTTATGTATTCTCGACTCCCCAGTCAAGGGTATTGATCGAAGGGGCGTGGCAGCGATTGGTCGCTCCCTGCCACAATCGGCCAATGGCCAATCGCTCGAGCGATCCGTCGCTCGCATTTGGTGCAAGATCGCCCCAATCGCAGTCTAACATCGGCCAGTACCCGGCCGGGTGCTGCTGCATATGGCCCCACA
>MU869806.1:0-11529 GCA_036418205.1 Ostertagia ostertagi | reverse complement strand
GCCTTGGGCAGGGGAACAGATTTTATGGGAAGATGCAAGCAATACCTTCCTGGTTCTTGAGTTGGATGAAGAAATTGAAAAATCAATACCTACACGTTAAAATAGCTGTAAGTCATCAACACCCACGTAAGACACGTGGCTACCGATCAGAAGGAGTCTGTTGGATTTCACAGGAAATTCAATTGTGACTTAATCTAGAAAAGAACTCAAGAAAAGAAAGTAAAAAGCAAAAGAAAAGTAGGCAGGAAAAGAAAACAGGCATAATAGGAGTATTGATTTTCTATTTGTGGTCGCTTACTATCCTACTATCCTAATCTCGTACTCTACTAATATCCTACTATCCTAATATCCTGATCAATATGTATCTAATCTGTTCAGCGGAATCTACTACTATCCTACTATCGTAATATCGTAATATCCTACTCTCCGGCGATTTCAGTCGATACGTATCTAATCTTGTCAGCGCAATCTACTACTATCCTACTCTCCTACTCTCCTATCGCCAGTCGCTCAGTATCCTACTATCCTACTCTACTACTCTCCTACTATCCTACTATCCTGATCTCCGGTGTCGCGAACTATGAACGCGGCCAACTGACCTAGTTGAGGGACCCACGGACCTCCTGAGGGTGCGAACTGACGCGCAATTCGCATGGAAAAATTTGACCTCGGCGACCTATCATGCCTCAAAGCTGGCGGGTCCGGCGATCTCCGCCCACCGATCATCTGATCACTCGCCGTAGTTCAATACGTGGCGAGTGATTAGATAGCTGAGAGAGCGTAGTGTTGAAGAGGGCACAGCGATGAGAGTCGCATCAATGCTCAAATCAACGGGCAAGGAAGGGGTCCCATTTCTCGGGTTCTGGGCCGTTTCTCATGGTTCTTCCTTCTTTCGTGTACCACTCACCATCCCTAGGTTAATTTGAAATGGGTTGCCATCGTGAATTCGTCCTTTCAAATGAGCGCACACTCACTTGTCGCCACTTTTATCAGTACAGTTGACGCTCATTACCACTCCTGTCACCACCATCAACACCTCGCTCCCTTGATCGCTTGCCAGTGATAATTGCAACGAAGTTGGAGAGACCTGCATTCAGACGCTCCTTATCATTCCTTGTCATTTGTTATCAGTTCATACTGTTCGCAATCGGTGTCCCGTCCCACACCCATGCAACGTGTAGGAGCTAAGTATTTACTGTCGCCACGAAGGCTACAACGAAATTAGTGGTACTCAAATCCTAACTTCCTTATCAACCGTTATCAGTTGTTATCACTTTTGATCATCCACTATCCGTGTTCCCGTCCCATCCCTATACCACATGTAGAGCCAAGGTTCAATGTCACCGCAAAGGCCGCAACGAAACTGGTGGTATCCACACTTTGACGCCCCTTATCAGTTCTTATCAGTTGCTACCACCTTCTTCCAATCACCTTCTTGGTCCCTGCCTCACCCCTCATGAGTTCGATCATCGCCATGACAGCCCTTATCAGTTATCACTTTCATTCGTCCACCAGCAATTTCCCGCTCCCACCCCACATTACTCCTGTAAGTATGGTTGCTCTGGTGTCAACGCGAGCTAACGGAATCGACGACTTTTGCGTTCTGACGCGCCTTATCAGCCCTTATCAAGTTGTTATCACTTTCCAATCACCCACCAACAATGTCCCCGTCCCACCCCACATAACACTTGTAAGTATGGTTGCTCTGGTGTCAACGCGAGCCAGGCAACGGAATCGACGACTTTTGTTCTAACGCATCTTATCAGCCCTTATCAGTTGCTATCGCTTCCATTCATGTACCACCAATGTCCCGGGACCACCCCACATAACACTTGTAAGTATAGACGCTCTAGTACCAATATGAACGACAAAACGAAATTGGCGATGCTCGCTTTCTAGCCCCTCTTATCAGCTATTATCAGTCGTTATCAATTCCTATCACATACCACGTGGCCATCTCCCCCTTATTATTAAAACCAGATTAGTCCCCCGTCAACCGCCGGGACCTTCCTTTCCTGCGCAAGCTTTCTATCCTCCGCTATGGTCCCTTCCTCCTGTGACACCAACACCTCCTGGAAGTGACGCGTATGCAACACAATGGTGTTTCATACAGTAGAAGGGACACAATCATGATATGACGGTAGATTTTTCGCTTCCCTTCCTCATCCTCCCTTCCTCTCTCCACTGCCCTCCAGCTGCCACTGCAGCACCATGTGGAATGAACGGAAGTGTGCTAAGCAGGTGTTTATATAGCCCTAAGAGTGTTATCACAACTATCCTGCTACAAAACATTGATATCTCAAATCCTGTAAGCTACCCGATTTGTTAGCGGTTTGTTTATCCCATGAGCTTCCTTCTCACTCACTTCATTTTGCGGACGGACACACATACATACATACATACATACATACATACATACATACATACATACATACATACATACATACATACATACACACGCACACACATACAGACATACAAACCGACACACAAAGTTAGCGCTTTATAAAATAGAAGGATACTGCGCTATCGTTACTGTGACTCGAGCTATGAATTTCCGGTCAAACATACACACACACCAACAGACACACAGCCGATTATATATAGTGGGATTCCTATGAAGACGCCAAGTGTATGGAATAAACGCATTTTAGGAAGCGAAATTCTATAGAACCGACATGGAAAAACAGCTTCATCGGCCTCGCCCAGTGAACAGCCGGACGTCCATACGGTAAAAGACCTGGAGATTACATTGAATAGAAAGAAATGGTGAACATTCAATGAAAACTACTAGGTTGGAAGAGAAGTTCTGAAACGCCCCGCAGCCAAAACTTGAAACTTATTTTTTATCCTTTGTTTTTCTTTCTAAGACCCGTAGTATATTGACCATCAGACTCAGCAACATTACGCCATCGGGCAATTGGTTGGCACCTTATTTGTAGAAAATAGAGAATTTGTGTCAAACAACCATTTGAAGTCAAAATTGCAGTCCTTCTTGTTGCCGCGCACGCAGTAAGTAAGCGAGCAGGAAAGGTGGAAGACGTGCATGGATAGGTTTGACCGAATATGGCAGACGGGCAACCGCGGTCCAGCCTAGCTTGAGAATCTGGTGGCTTGAGACCGAAGACACGCGCCGTTGCGCGTTGTCGTGGAGCAGGTTGACTTGTCGCTATATTCCGCGAAGCTTTTCTGCAATCGTTTCGAGCACCTAGCAGTGTGTAGCCCTTGTACTCGTCAATCCTGCAGACAGAGCATCATCCGTGGGAAATACCGTCAAAATTCCAAAAATTTGACAGCATCACCATCCTCCCATAATTTCCAGTCGAGGAATTGCAACTCCAGTTCCCCACACTCCAAGCCGCTGCCGCTGTCAGATGTAGTTCCAGCAGACAGCATTCATGCCTCCACCAATGGCCACCTGCCACGGCCGGCATCGTTAGCGAGAAGTAATGTGCAAATGTCCACCCGGTGAAATCGTGTGATACCTATTGACCACATTTCCAGGACCTGCTCAACCTCCGGAAGAGCCCAGAGGACGGGCTTTTGGAAGCACTCCCTCAGCTTGTGTGACATTTGCCTAGAATCGCCTTTGATTACGGCGGTGACGAGGTCAAGATGGGCAGCAGTCGTGTTTTGTGTCAGAAAGATAAAAGTCTTCGCTGCGGAGCGTTTGAGCCAAGCTACCGCCATGTGAGGAAACGTGCCCTAGCCTATCCGAACGAAGCGTCTCTCATGGGCCGATCTCTTCAGGAGAAGCTCGCACAAGATGAGCGCTCGGATGGTCTCGCGAGAGAAGTCGACTTTGTGCGATGCAAACGCCACTGTTGGAAACCTGATCTGAGACCAGAGTCAACCCTGCGTTGCGCAGTTCGCAACGGCACGTTGAGAGATCCTCAACGCACGCTGTATGGGCGGAGACACAGACGGCTCGAGCATGCGAGTGTGAATGTTCGCGCGAGAGAACGTGTCTAATCGGGCGAAACTGCGCAACGTGGCCGTTGAAAACTGCGCAACGCAGGGTTGACTCTTTGAGCCGTACGCAGCACAGTCCGCTCCTTCTATACACCACCCATGGAAAATTCCAGAGCATTCGGGAGAAATCCAGAAAGACCGCGAATTAAGTGTTCCAGAACTCTCCTCCCAACCTGATATGTACAATGCCACCATGTATACTCTAAGAACTGCACTAGGGTGAGACAGTTCAGTTATGTTAAGAACCACAGCCAAACGTAGACGCTCTTTTCACTCGAAGGCAAACTTCGAACTCAGTCTGACTAGTAGAAAAGACACCGCAAGGAAACTGTGGGGTCCGTACCTTCATAGATCCTGCCGGCTTCGCTACCTTAACCACGCGACTAAGGCGCTAATCCATCACGGCCCTGCAACCATCGACCCCGGTTGCAACCTTTCCACTACTGCATCGATATGGAGATCAGCGTGCTCTCTCGAATGTCGTGCCCTCTCGCGTGTTTTGCCTTCTATCGCCCTGTGTTGTCAGTCATCATTGGTAGCTCTTTTATACACCAGTTTCAACCCGGGGCTTGCCTTCAAAGGAAGCGATCACACTGGCTTCCACGCTTGCCCTCGCGTTATCAATCGATAAGGTGTGAGGCAGTAATTGTTGGACGAGTGTAAGCCCATGGAAGATATGATACGATGAGATAAGAAGGTGCGGCTGCTTGATAAGAGGTGCACTCCAGAATGAAAACGGGACGATAACGATAACGGTATCATATCTAGCACGCTCTTATCGCACCCCTTTCCACATCGATAAGTCTTTGTTTTTGCTAACCGGAAGTGGATTTCGGCGCCTTATCACTCCGTTGATAAGGCGCCACTGCCACTGAAACTTCACGTGTTCTAACATTGGGCAGGACCCCTATCCACTCCAGTACACAGCTTTCCTTATCGTCCCTATGAGAATTATCGTGACCACTTCCTTTAGGTGATACGATTCCGTTTTTCATCGGTAATTTCCTATGTCACTGATAAGAGTCGCATCGTTAGAGTTTGAATTGCAATTAGCATTCGCATGAGTGGCGGACGAATGTACAAATTTAGCACGGTTGATTTTAAAGGAAGCGATTACGAGGAAGAGGGAGCGTATTGAGAAAATATGCGCCACACGAAGTAGTAGCTTAGCTGCCATAGAGGCAAGGTATGGTGGCAAGGTATTCACGCCGACGCTGCGCTAAGTTGCTGAGCGCTTCATGAAAAGCGCTCCGTTTCAAAAGCACTCCATCTACTAATTTAGTTTGGTGATATGGGTGAACTATTGCCGGCAGCGCACAGCAAGAACAATTCAATGGAGCATTGGTTGACATGATTTCATCTAACATTGCGGTAAACTCGTCTATACGTCCGCAGTCTTTCGTCTGCTAGTCGGTGAGCGAAAAAGCGGCCACAAAGGGTTGCCCAGTTGTGTTTTCTTGACGGGCTTCACTGCTTTTTTTCGCCTATTGGCACACCACTGAGCACCCCCACGTCCGCTCGGGACCCTTGGAAATCCATCGTATTTGCTCACCTCCTCGTCCCCTTAAAAACCCTCCAAAACTCATCGTGGACGTTGTATTTACGTCTGTCTACCGACCTCATCTTCCACTTCTCTATAACCACTGTCCATGACATCCAATCGGTCCGCGTAATCAAGCACGTGAGCAAAAAGGAGTCCTAACAATCAACGAAGTGGACCAGCCTTTTTCGACTGCTCAGTCGCAAGCCTTTTTCTTGAAGAAGTGAATAGAGAGATTTCAATCCGATTCTTCTTTGTTCCCTGAACAATAGTCGAGCAAGGCAAATCACTGATAACCGTGGTAGCAAGCGAGACGCTGCGTGCTCAATTCGAATTAGTGGAGGTCAAACTGATCGTGCAACTCTCAGCGTACTATCAATTGATAAACAAAAAGTTCTGATTTGGTGGCTTGACAATTGCTAGCATAACACTCCGCCACAAGAGAGCTCGCAAGAAAAGATAATAGTGGCACGTCCCCGAATAACACGAGTATATTGACGGAGATAAGTAAACGAGATTGTCAAGCACAACGGATTGATTGGCCGCCGCTCATGACCAATGACAGAGGCCGTATCGTATTTGAATACTACTGCGATTTTGAAGAGAAATTCACCGGTGGTTCTCCGTAGAAGGCGAAATCGATGCCAATTATTTAGCCATTAATCGATAGAAGAAGCGGAGGAATAGGCAAAGATTCTTCAACTTGATTCTCCATTAGGACTTAGTACATAATCTCCTTCCAGGATCGCAATTATGCAGCGCGATTTGGTCCACAGAATAACATGCGGGACCAGATGACGTACATGTCAACGTTTTTACTGTCCTAGAAAGACAAGTTCGTTGTGCTTAGACGGTATCCGAACCGAGATTTGACTCGTGAATGGCGCTCGTGGTTATTGGTGCCACGTTCTCTTAATCGTCGTTATTTTAGATATTGTTCAGGGTTTATGGTGCAGGTGATGAGGACAAAAGGTAGGGTATACGCTACAATTGGACGAATAGGCGAGCAGACACGTACGCAGTCTTAGTCGCTTACGCGCCTACTCGTCCATTAAGTTTATGTATACGCTATCCTTTTCTCTTTTCATCCTTTTTTTACAAGCCTGATCTCCCAATCGCGTCTGTGGTCTCAATCTACGAACGTATCGCTCCGAAGTATAAACATTATTGCTCACTCCTGGAAACGTCCTTTTATCAGTCCTAGATGGATCACGATACAGATCACGGCTTCAAGGTGCGGTTCATTTTTACCCTTTAGTATTAGTTGTGCTCGAATACATTCCAAAAGCTAGGTGAGTTTGACTACGACCCCAAGCATCTTGTTGGCCAGCTCTTCGCCTTGTCAACCCTCGCCCTTTAGAACTATGAAATATGCCGCGAAGGTGACGAAGACCACACCTGGTAGCGGTACTGGTGCAGGCAACACTATTGTTTCGAGCACAGCAGTAGACGCTAAACAGGGCACCACAGGAGCCATCACAGAATTTCCTTCAAATACTGCCATCGATCCTGTCACAAAAGCCGTCTCCAAAGTTACGTCGGAAAGTGCCACAGAAACTCATTACAAAAGCAGTGACAAAAGCAGCAGGTACCTTATGATTGCCTATTAAATTCTGCTTGCAAGAGATTGTATATCGCTTCATTTTCCAGAACGGACGACTAGTGATGCAGCCAAGGCGTCAGCTGATGTCACAGCCACCATACCAGCAACAGTAGCCGATATTACACGTTGGTAACCAATATTACCTCTAGCCGCTCTTACGATTAGGCAGCGTTCATAGTTGTTTCGTACATGCAATTGAGCGATTAGGCAACTAGGCGATGATTAATAAGGAAAGCATAAGCGCCGATCAGGTGAGTGAGCGATTAGGCGATCTACTATATGTATAATCGGCTAAGCGGTTGTGTGTGTGTCTGTGTGTGTGTGTGTGTGTGTATGTGTTTGTCTGTCTGACCGGAAATTCATAGCTCGGGCACCAGTGGTCGTCAGGAGTTGGTTTCAAGATATGATAGGGGGTGGGACGGGAACATATTTGGTGGGGTAAAGAAAGTGATCACAACTGATAAGGGCTGATAAAAGGCGCTAGAACGCAAGTGTCGCGAAATTCATAGCTCGGGCACCAGTGGTCGTCAGGAGTTGGTTTCAAGATATGATATAGGGGGTGGGACGGGAACATATTTGGTGGGGTACAGAAAGTGATCAAAACTGATAAGGGCTGATAAAAGGCGCTAGAACGCAAGTGTCGCGAAATTCATAGCTCGGGCACCAGTGGTCGTCAGGAGTTGGTTTCAAGATATGATATAGGGGGTGGGACGGGAACATATTTGGTGGGGTACAGAAAGTGATAACAACTGATAAGGGCTGATAAAAGGCGCTAGAACGCAAGTGTCGCGAAATTCATAGCTCGGGCACCAGTGGTCGTCAGGAGTTGGTTTCAAGATATGATATAGGGGGTGGGACGGGAACATATTTGGTGGGGTAAAGAAAGTGATCACAACTGATAAGGGCTGATAAAAGGCGCTAGAACGCAAGTGTCGCGAAATTCATAGCTCGGGCACCAGTGGTCGTCAGGAGTTGGTTTCAAGATATGATATAGGGGGTGGGACGGGAACATATTTGGTGGGGTAAAGAAAGTGATCACAACTGATAAGGGCTGATAAAAGGCGCTAGAACGCAAGTGTCGCGAAATTCATAGCTCGGGCACCAGTGGTCGTCAGGAGTTGGTTTCAAGATATGATATAGGGGGTGGGACGGGAACATATTTGGTGGGGGTCACAAAGTGATAACGACTGATATGAGCAGATAAGAGGCGCTGAAACACAATTTTCACAAAATTCATAGTGCGCTTCGCAGCAGTCGTCAGGAACTGATTTTGGGACATGATATGGGGGTTGGACGGTAACATATTTTGTGGGGGTCAAAAAGTGATAACGACAGATGAGGACTGATAATTACGATATGCGTACGAACGTAGAGATTACTCGAAACCAGATTGCAGATAATGCATTTCATTTCAATATCATTTCATTAGCGTTATAATTGTAAATTCAAACACCTTTCAACCGCTACACCTTCTAGAGTTCTTGAGGATGAATGGGATGCTCTAATAAATTTGATAGTGAATACTGGGCATTCCGTCTTGAGATTACCAAAAATTATTCGACCGCTAAATTTCCTCGATTCTCGATGCATGGTGGTTGTTTACATACATCACTTTAGCTGTGCACTTCACTGCGCTTATCAAACAGTGAGATACAGCCAAGATGGGCAACGGACAGTAATGCATTTAACGAAGCAGCTATAGTTAAGCGGTGAAACCCAAAGCTTCACCGATTGTCAGTTTTGTCAGAGGCTTCCGTGTCATGCGCGCGGTAGCGGGCGGAGCTAAACTGGTAAAAATATGCAATCTGCAGGAATCGACCTAGGTCAAGACGCGAGCATTCCGCACCTCCATTTATGATGCACAGACACAACCAAACAT
The DNA here is from genome assembly GCA_036418205.1 of Ostertagia ostertagi. Taxonomy (NCBI): domain Eukaryota; kingdom Metazoa; phylum Nematoda; class Chromadorea; order Rhabditida; family Trichostrongylidae; genus Ostertagia; species Ostertagia ostertagi. The sequence goes on along the minus strand of MU869806.1, from coordinate 2,535 downwards.
GGGAAACCGAACGATCTAAGAGACCAAAACGTCCGCAAAAAGCATCTGGACTAATGCTGAATCGCAGCTTCATTTTGATTCATACTCAGGTGAGCTGGTAACACTATATAATGCCGTATAAGCGGTTGGTGTGTGTGTGTGTGTGTGTGTTGTGTGTGTGTGTGTGTGTGTGTGTGTATGTGTTTGTCTGTCTGACCGGAAATTCATAGCTCGGGCACCAGTGGTCGTCAGGAGTTGGTTTCAAGATATGATATAGGGGGTGGGACGGGAACATATTTGGTGGGGACCAGAAAGTGATAACGGCTGATAGGGGCTGATAAGAAGCGCTAGAACGCAATGTCACGAAATTCACAGCGCAGGCCCAGCAGCATTGAGGCGTTGCTTTGCAGATATGATATAGGGGGTGGGACGGGAACATATTTGATGGGGACCAGAAAGTGATAACGGCTGATAGGGGCTGATAAGGAGCGATAAAAGCAAATGTACTGAAGTTCTTATCCAGATGTGGGATAAGAAAACATCTCATTTTTTGCGATGTAGTCGTGATCCATTCGACCGCTAATCTGCCCGAGCTTCCTAAGATGGTCGGTGTCTGTGGAAATACGATAAATTGGTAATTCTATCGCATCACCGGTAAAAGAAGTTATTAGACCGCTAAACTATCCCAGTATCCAAGCATGGTAGATGTTTACGCTGAGGGGTGATAATAAGCAGCCCAAGTAATTGTATTAGTTATCCAAAGGTCATTCGGCTGCTAGACTTTGTTAGTTCTAGAAAAATGATGGATGTTTTGGTATTCGAGCTATGAGAAATTACTGCTTTATCATCTGATTTCCTTAATACCATCAGTAAAATCATTGAAAGCAGTATGTTACTCAATACAACAGCCCGGCTATACTCTGTTTCACAGAAGCCTATGTTGACATGCGCGCGATAGCGGGCGGAGCAAAACTGGTATTAGTGTATTAGTGAGATTTACTTACAAGAATACAATCATTGTTAGCCTAATTGTAAGCCTTACTATCAACTACTTTCGCTCTCTGTTGTGTCCCTTGTCCCACACCATATACTCATATGAGTGCAAACTCTCCACTGTCAACGCGAACGGCGTAACGAAATTGGTGACATCAACATTTCGACGTCCGTTATCAGCTCCTATCAGTAGTTATCACTTCCCGCCACCCATCATCAGTGTTCACCTCCGGCCCCTTATATATCCTAGAAGTTTGAGCGCTCTGGGTCCAAAGGGAGTGAAGTTATGAATTTCCGGTCAGACAGACAGATACACACGCACAACCGCTTGGCCGATTATATGTAGTAGGATAGGATGGGAGGCGGTCATATGGCGCGATCCCATTGGCATTAGAGCGCACAGGCCGCAATTGCCCATCCTGCTGCGGCCGGACAACTCGTCCGTATCACTCAACTACTAGACTTCAGTAATTGATCGATCTGATAATTTGGGTCTCAAAATCTCGCTGAGTCCCAAAGCTCTAAAAAAGAGCGGATAGCTTCGCTGGCCTGATGCCAAGGCAAGAGGAACGGAACAGAATGTGTTGCGCGGACGAGTTGTCCGGCCACAGCAGGTCGTGGTAAGTTACGGCCCGTGCGCTCCAATGCCAATGGGATCGCGCCATATGACGCGCCACCCGGCTAGGATAGATTAATTGCACGGACGCCTAATCCTACCCTCCCCTTCAAAAAGCCTGAAAGTGTCGGGTGCAGACCATACACCACAGAGGCGACGGCCTCGAGAAAATGCAAATATTTTTGCTAGTGAAATGATTAACTCGCTACTTCACTTGAAGGCCGTCGTCAGTTGTGGTGTTTGGTCTGCACCCGATACCTTCTGGTTTTTTGAAAGGGAGGGTATGTACCATCGTAAACTCTGAACGCTGCTTTACACGCCCGTCACCCCCAATAACATGTGCAATTCGGAATCGATGTCAGGCGAGTTCATTCTTTAAAGAGCGCGACAAATTAGTGGACTGAGTGTGCAAGCAGGCATACCTAAACAAACGCTGGGTCAAAACAAAAAGGTGGCGAAAATTCAAGGGTGCCAAAAAAACGTCCAGGCTCTATTTTTGCTCACAAAAATTTAGAAGTAATCAATTATATAAAACATCGGGCTATTTGTTTCTTCATCGAGTCGATGTGAAGGTGTTCAACGCAATAATTTATTCCAAATTCTGAATTTTTCTCCTGGAGGCCATTAAACTTTTTCCACTTCGATTCCGGCTTTTTAATAAAGACACAAACACGGAGTTTAATGGTTCCGAGTTTCGACTCATAGGAGGTCACAAATCCATCGCCAAAAAAGAGTCGATACAAGTGCGGCCGTAGCTCATCCCTATTGAAAGATTATGGTGATTTTGCTCCCAAGGGGCCATAGTTTACTTGAGGATCTCTTCTTAGTAGCTGTTCCCATTCATTTTCACCTAGCATCAAAAAAACCTATAAGGCATCGAAGCACTGATATAGCCCCAAAAAATCATCAAACTTTTAAAGAACAAAATACTAGAGGGTATTCTCACA
>MU869805.1:10680-32968 GCA_036418205.1 Ostertagia ostertagi | reverse complement strand
AGACAAAAAAATTCTAAAAACTCACATTGATGATCAAATTAATAAAGTTGTTGTAAAAACCTTATAAGTCAGCAGAACACTCGACTGTACAACAATTATTGGTTTGTGGTGTGTAGTTGTTCCGAAGAATTATAAGAGATTTACAATTTTTTTAATTTCACAGTTGAGATATTTTCAGTAAAATTATTTTTCCCTTCCGCTGCAACATAGAGATAAATGGCGATAAAGGAGGATACGGCAACTTAATGGTGGACACTTACATCCATAAGAGAGGAGTTGCTGAAATTGTTAAAATTTAAACAGAATCTGAAAGCGCTAGAGTTTCACCTCATAACCAAAAACATTATTTTGAAGCTTTGAAAAGAGTTACAAGTAGCACGTTGTGTTCGTCACGGCACAAATCTCGTCACAAAACCACAACGCCCAGAGAGGTTCTTATAAGATCGAAAGCACAAACACTGAAGGTCTCTGAGATAAAACATACCATTTGAGAGCAAGAAGAAGTGGTTGGGAACTCACTAATAAGCAGAGTTCTCAGGTGAAAGAGGCGTCAAAAATTTAGCCGCATTTTTCTTTATTGAAGATGTTTTCCATGCTCTCTCCCAAGTGAGCGCGACTAATGGAGCTCGAATTAAATCAGTCCTGTTCTCAAGCACCTTGACTAAAGAGCAGTATCTGTTACACACTCTCATGCTGATGCTAGAAAAATCAGCGCCCAGCCCGTCAACAAGGCTGTTGATCTCCACAACCAGGAACGAGGTCGAGCTCTCCTTACGAACGGCCCAGTAGTAGCAGTAATCGAGAGGAAACCCTGATCCATTAGAACACCTACAGTAGGCACCTCTCAACTGCCATGACGAGCTTGCTAGCGACTTCAAGGGCCTGATAAACTTCAGATACTAAGCTTGATCGCTGCACCGGAAATCGGGATTAATACCTCCTCCCTCCTACGCCGCCATTCCTAAGGCTTTGAACTTTTAGCATGACATCAAACAAATGATTTAGAGCGACCTCATTAGAACAAAATCTACATAAATGTGCACGTTTCATAGTTCGACCTATGTAAGCTGAGAATAAAGAGCGGAAATATGGCCAAATAAAGCCTATTGCCTAACGATGAAGCACAAAAATTTTCGGAGCGATTCGAGCTACAAGATATGGCAACATATCAGATCACCCTTGCCCCTACTCAGTTTACGCTAGAGTTCCGAAATATTTGTGCACATTATGTGAAAGCAGGTGGCACGAGGACATGACTTGAAACCGGGAACTGATTAATTTCGGGACCTCAGATGCGGTGAAATCTGGAGTCAATCAGGCCGACTGGCAGCTAATGACGACTAATATTCTTGAGGCTACTTCTTAACATTTACTAGAAAAAGTGAATGATTTCAGATGCTCTGAGGCTGAGAAATAATTAGCTCTTTCATGATGTCTTTTGCCTAGACGAATGCCAAGATACAATGTGCTAATATCACTCAACATGTGCGAATGACAGGCACGATGCGAATTGCTGCTCACGCCAAAATACTGAAGCTTCCCTAGAAATAGTGAAGCATAAAATTTCACGATAATAGTAAATTCAAGCATCAAAACTTCTAGCAAGATCACGCTATGGGAAGCAGTCGAGTAATCCTGAATATTTCCGCGTTGCAGAGCCTGCGACTGATAAAGCTATTTACTAAAAGCGCCCCGAACGAATTGAGCAATGGTTGCTTCGCTTCACTCCCGACTCTGATACACGCCCAACTTATTTATTCGATGTTTGAAACGTAGGATTAATATGGGCACTCTGGTAGCGGTCTGCGGAGGGAAAAATTGTCGAGAGGTTTTGTATATGACTTCGCGAGGATATTTTCCTTCAAGTCACGTTTTCGGTGGGCGCATGCGGGGACCGTCTGTGCCCTGTACGTTCGCTCGAACCCTTACACATTATACTAAAGTCATGGTCGAGGATTTCTCCCCTCAGGTAGCTTCGGCTGTTCCTGTGTGCCGAATTTTTGCTGACTTCTACTGCTCCATAATAAGTGTCATTTTCGACTTTTTCTAACTTCATCTCCTTGCAGAAATAAACTTGGAAAATCTCGCCGTTATATCTCAACGCGTAGATTTCCGATATCGTCTGCCTGAGTTGTTTTGGATGAATGCCTCCATTCTGCGTGCTGCTTGTGGTAAGCTTTATACAGTGATTTAGCAAAAAACATCACAAACACTAGTTATCTTCAAGTTTAGAAGATATTTCGAAGCCAATTTGCAAGCATGCGCTAGAACGCAGCAGCAGCCTAACAAGACCATTCCTCCACCAAAGAAATTTTTTTGAGACAGTCCGGCAATTACGGAAATGTCTGCGAATTAAAGAACCTGCGCTGGGAACTACTCTAGTCGTATACCCAGGGAAACTCGCCTTGAACGCACATTATATACATATTACTTTCGCGCCTCTAGGATGATGTAAGGGTCCCAAAAGAACAGCACAGGAATATTTATGGGCGACGCCTTGAAGCCAGCAAACGGCTCCCCCGTTTCCCGTTACATCGCCATTTGGGCCGGTCCAGACGCCATCGGCGTGAACGCTCTGCTTTGACTCCCCACCAAAGCGGCTGTAGTCCAAGAGCGAAGGACCAATGGCTGGAGTAGCCAGTCGTGGGATAAGACAGTCTCGAAAGGCTTCCATCGCTCGGGGAAGGTCTGCTTTGTTGCCGCTACCGTAGCGCGTACTCAAAATGCTCCTCTCGTCTCACCCCGATAGGGGACCCGCCTCCATTTATACTGTATACAGGGTGTTCCATAAATACTGCAACACATTTTGAGATTCTATTGTATGGGTGTCTGTGGTCCATTTTCCCAAGATTGGCGTACCATCACTTCCTTTGACCTCTTGTGAATAACCTTGCAGAAGTGCATGGCTTGCCATTCGTTGTACACGTCATGGTGACCTGAAACTCAAAAGAGGTCCTAATACCTCATACAGCTAGGTTGGGACATCGGTGATTAACATCTTGCTTCTTTGGATTTTCAACCGCTCCTTGGCCTACCGTGTACTAAAGAGAAGACCAATTGGAAGCAGTGTTTGTTGCGGCCGCCCCACAAGTTCTGACATCTTAGATCTCAGGAAAAGCAGAAACATGCAATACCCGGGTGGGCTCGACAAAGGTGACCTGAACGCTGGAGTTTCCAAACACAGTTATGTAGAGAGTGGCAAAAACGCTGCACAAGTCGCTTATAAGCTGCATAAGCAAACTGCTCAATCCTACGGGAGAAGCACAGCAGAGACATAAAGTTCAATGAGCTGGTGTCGAGGGCCGAAAACGGCGATCGCGCGGGCACCATTTTCATTGACGACAAAATTCCTCACATGGAGCTTACCTACAATGCTCAAACTCAGAAGATGCCCGCATGATGTGATGTAGAAGCCAGTGAAACTGAAAGAAATCGGCACGAGCACCGCCAATACTTTATCACAATTTGGGCGATGGTCTCAATCACAGGTCTCTCACCACAACTGTTTGTTGAAAAGCGAATGCAGCTCAATACAGACCTAGCTAACGAATGCACCATTCGTTGCTAAAGGATCTAGCTTCTCGAAGGAGGAATGACATTCTTGTCAAAAGTAGCCAGCTTCTGCATAAGGGGCAAAATTTGTTTAGGACTGATCTCATGATGCTGTTCCCAATTACTCATTCTCCCTCAAACAAATGGCTCTATCTATCGATTCCAACCTGCTGGACCATCCTATTATATTTGGGCTATATTAGAGGACAGGGCCTGCACTAAATAATGCATCCAAACAGAGGAGGTGAAGCCTTTTCTCTAGGAAGTTTCGAAGAAGGAACTCCAGTATGCCCTGCGGGAACAACAGCGTTGCGTTTGGAGCAACTGGAAGCCATACTCACAGCGTCAAGGAGACTTATCGAATAAATGTCATTCCTTTCAACATCTTAAGGACGGACTAAGAATAGTGTGTGATCACATGAAAATACGTCCACTTTGAGAGAAGTTACAAGATAAGAAAAGCGTTGCAGTATGTATGGGAAACCCTGCACAATTGCCCTTCTTTGACCCCCAATTCATCGTAGCTCCTGCCTTTGACATGCAACGAATCGTTGCCAGATAAGCTTATAAGCAGGGGTCACCGTCACGGTTGGACACAATTCGAAAATTTTTGCGGACCACCCTCTCCCCTCTGAGCAGCCTCAACGACCCCCTCCAGGGCCAACCTCACGACCATCCTCCACCACCCTCGCCTGCCGGGGGGCGATTCTACAGTATTTGATTCTGAGATCAGTCGACACAGCCCAACTCCGCCCACTTTTCCTTCCAAAATTGCCGTCGAGCGGGGGGGAGGGGCGGGGGGTTATATGGGACATGAAACGGCAAAATTTCACACCCACACTCAACCCAAAAGCCCATACGACCCTCCCCTTTCCATTCCCCCCCCCCAAATGCGCCCCCCACCCCCTCGTCGGACTGCCGACGGACGGTGATCCTTATCATAAGTTTGCTATCATAAGTTGCTGTTAGAGAGTAGGAAATTTGTTCTTGCCTATTTGGAACCAGAATTTAAAATGTGCCTGTGTAGACTCGGAAACAACGTTTTCGTACGTAACAAAACCCATTACAATATACTCTTCCTTGCCAACATTGAATGAGCTTGATAAATCCGTTCGCTGGAAGTGCAGGTTTGCATGATTAAGCTAAGGTCATCTCACTATCATGTTAGATTTCGAAGCATTAGTCGTTTATCCAGACGGTAGAAAAGTGGCAGTGAATTGGCACGAGATCTAGTGAAGGGAAGCATTCATGCATGCTCAGATCAAGACTAGTTCATTTTTGCAGTGTCTCTTCTGCGGCGTGGTTTGAGGTGCATCGCGGAGAAGTGTGCCCATTGTAGACAGACTTCTTTGGATGGAATTTGAAGATTTGCAACATTCTGACACTTTGCGAAGATTCCTTTGTGAAACCGCAAGGCAATTACTACAACAACATCTAACCACAACCCAAATTCAAATTTTTTATTTTTCGCCGAATCTAGCTTTATCTACGCACACTTCTCATCAAAAATCGAATGGTTGAAACCCTGCTCGGACTGTTGCTTTAATGTCAGTGTCGATGTGACCGAAAGCAGAGCCGATCCGTGAGAACTTGCAGGAAACGCTGTCCACTACAAGAGCTCCACCATTTTGGAATGGGCGCTCCACTTTGTCATGTATGATGTGAACCTTAATCACGTTTCCATGACAAATTTGTTTATGCTCAGCGTTTTCTTCAACAATAAGAAGAAAAAGTCAGAATATGTATATGAGGATTTACCTCAAGAACTCAGTGGTTCGTTTCGCCTCCACTCAGACGAACCACTTATGTTTTCATCAACACCGGAGGCTCATCGGTGAGGTAGTGTTGATGAAAACCAAAGGGATTGTTAGAAAGTGGTGAAATACCTAAGGATAAAAGACGTAAAAGAAAGGATGCAATGAGAAAAACTATCTTTATTCATTTAGCTTTATAAAGAACGCCAAGCCACGAGGGTGGGTCTTCCTAATTTGGTATGGCTTATTGATCACACATTTATACATTTTTTCCAGTCTCTAGGCTGTTTTGGAATCGAATTTGAAATTTTTGTCGCACGTTCCGCTCATTTCGATGCACTTCAAGTCCACTGTAGGTGGGGGGGGGGGCTCTGAGCTGACGCATATTTCGTGCTTCTTCAGACGTGGTCTACCCATCCCACGCTGACCCGATCTCAAAGAATGGATCTCTGGGATGTGATAAGTTTTGTGACAGACACCGTGACAGAACTACAAACGAACGACAGGCGGATTGTCTTATAGGAAGCAGGATCCTCAATGAAATCATGAGGCCAATTTGCTCACCTCGAATACCTTCAGACAATTGCGATTTTTGGGTTTATTACTCTGTCTCACTCGCATCAGAATTTATGTGAGGGTTCTCGTTTATGGGTGACTTCTTCTTCTTCTTCTTCAGCGTTGTTGTCCAACTTTCGTCGGGTACGCTCTTTTCACCAAGGCTTTCCAGCGATCTCGATTCCATGCATCGTCTGCAGACAGGTCAGCAGCATTCATGTCGATCTTCACGTTGTCCATCCATCGTAATTTGGGTCTGCCTCTCGGGCGTGTACCAGTGAAGGTAATACTATCGGCTGATCTGGACACGGTGTCTGGAGGCCTTCGCAAAATGTGACCATACCAGCGTAGGCGAGAGGAGGCAAGGGAATTGACGATCGGTTGGACCTTGATCTTGTCTCGAATGTCTTCGTTCCAAATATGGTGGAATTGCGTGTGTCCCAGACTCCATCGTAACATCTTCATCACCATAGACCTCATCACTCATGTCACAGAGAACGCCAGTGACAGTCCTCCATTTGTTCCATGCAGCGTTTATTCTAGCAATTGTGTCGGCTTTACTGTCGGCGTCCGCGGCCAGTGTGGACCCTAGATACGGAAACTTGGTGGTCTTGGGTAGGGATGCTCCGTCTACTGTGATCGAAGACTCTGTGGCCGTTGTGCACATGTATTCTGTTTTGTTGATGTTGAGCCTGAGTCCATGGTCCTTTAGCTGTTTCATCCACTGATTGACACGTCTCTCTAATTTCATTTTCGACCGATCCATTAGCAGTATATCATCAGCGTACCCAAGCGTCATCGGGGGCTCTTTTCGAATTTTCCTCGACGCATAGTCCATACATAGAATGAAGAGTAATGGTGAGAGGGCCTGACCCTTGATGAACTCCAACTGTGACTTGGAATTGTGAGGCATCACAGTTCCCAGTTACAGTTGGAGTTTATCAAGGGTGACTGTATAGTAGAAAAAGGAAGAGTCACAGGAGAATTTCTGCAAACCTCTAAACCGTAGAGATTTATTGCTAGTTGCTGTACAGGACAAAGTTTGCCCTCCTAAGAAATAAGATTGGTAGGCGAAATCTTCCAGTCCACAATTGTTTGTGTTGCGTTTCTCTGTGCCTGCAGCTGATGAAAAGAAATAAGTGGTTTAAAACAAAAGTGCAACTAGCAGTTGCTATACACCACATTAGAGATATCCCAAACGTAACTTTGGAGGAAACCCAGGGCTGGGGAGGCGAAATAAGCTTGAACCAGGTTTAGGGGAACTGCTGACTGTCGTAATGTACACAAGGAGGTGGAGGAGAGGACCCAGGTAATGGGGGAGGGGGAGACGCGGAGCTCTTAGACCGCGGCCACTTCCTCTACACAGTGTACATGCTAGGTTAGCAGATCTGTCTGAGCCATTCAACACCAAGGTATCTATAATTTCGTGTTGAGAATGGTTCATTATCTTTTCCTAGAATTTTTTCTTTGGTTATCAGTTGGCTAGTCAGTAGAATATTTAGAATACCGGCCAGAAAGCTTGGAGCGTTATCGATAACTTGATTGCAGGAATGTTGCAGTGACAACCATATACGTATTTGAACACGACCCTATGACCGATGAAAATGGGCTATAGGCTATCGGCTTGTGTTCTGCTACTAAGGCTACCGCCGTCGGCCGCTTCGAATTCTGCAATAGTTGTGGTAATCCCAATAGCTGGGAGGTATCTGTGAAGTCTATAACCACTTTGTGCTTACCGTCTAGAACAAGAACCAAAGACCGCGTGACTCTCAATACACTGAGGTTTGGGCGAGCAAAAGTCAAGAATTGTTCTGTCGGGAATCGTTGAAGAAGGGATGCACAACAATCTCCATTCGTATCAGGACGGCGCGCAGGAGCTGGAAGTTGTAAGGTGCACTACGGCTCACTTCCTCGTTCAATGTGGATACGTGAATTGAGGTTTTTGAGATAAGAGCGTGCAGATTGTGCGTGTGTAGTGTGTGTAGTAATTAGTGTAGTGAGTGTGTAGTAATTAGGTCCGCTCAGGTCCGAGTTGTTCACTCACGGCTTCGCTGCTAAGGAGAGATCTTATAAAACTGTCGGAAGTCAACTACTGAACTTGACCTTCTCCGTGTGCTGCGCATTTTTCGAATTGGGACGCAAACCGGATCATCTTACCTGCACTCGTATTTCTTATACTTGAGTATCAAAATGTGAATGTATGTTAGAACTTATTGGAACTTTCTTTCTATGTTTTCGTTCCTCTGATTACAGCCACTGAGTTCGCATAATAAGTACTGCGGTGAAAAGCGGATCTTTTCGTCACAACGATGACAGGTGCTTGAATTGTGCACCAGGGAGCTGTACGGTATTCCTAATCTCTATTTCCCTTGGCTTGTCTGCATGCTGGAAGACTTGCAATTTCGTGTTTTCTCGAAGAAAATGTTTGTCTGACTTATTACTGCTAGGAGGTCGATTAGTAGATAATTAGCATAATTCTTCTCAGAGTTCTAGTATTACATATGCTCTTCATTTTGGAACCTGCTAGAGCTTTCCTTATTTTTTTCGTTCCTCCGACTACAGCCACATTCGTATTAGTAATAGCATTTTTACTTGCATCAGTTGTTGCAGGTTTCCAGAATATTTATTGGTACAAAAAACGGAATTACCACAAGGGAGCAATGAACGTTCTGCTAGCGGATATTACATTATCATATTTTGAGCACATTTACTCACTTAATCATAACAACACTAATTGCCTACAACTTAGCCTTTTAAGATGTACTATAAACAATGAGCTTAATATACATGTACATAGATACGCAAACTGACAAACCTAGTGCAATACACGAGAATAATTCAAAATTGGAAGCTACGCATGCTGACGAATAGAAATGCGATTACTGAAATCTAGATAATCCCTAAGTGAACACAGTGCATACAAAAATGTATAGTAGGACAGACTAGTCTATTTTATAACTATGAAACGCTCTCCAGACTCAACAACAATCAATCCCTATTATATAGGCACAAAGCAACTCATTCTGAAATCTTGATCGTAGCCCCAACATGTACTTATGAAAAAATTCGTAAAGAAATCAAAATACATTAGAAAGTAATCGTACCATCGAAATATAACAGAGATGTCCTCATTATCGAGCTCCTAAAATGCCCACTATAAAAATCCTAATAATTATAAGCATGAACTACAAATGGATAACTTATCTGAGTTTATCTGGAACTTCGACGCTCTTTCATAAAAATGTCCTTCCGATAAACACTGATAAACAGCTGAACAGAGAAACATTTCATACAGGTATCAGAAATGAATTTTTAATTATCTTAATTAATATCCAAGTGTAAGGGAGGTGTAAAATTTAATGTGCATACTTTCTTCATAGCAATATCAAGTTGATAAACAAACCCTCTCACTTGCAAATATCAGAACTATTTGGAGCTCAAGATTTTCATTATAAAAAATAGAACACAAAGAATCTCGAAAAAAATTCCAAAAGTGCTTAATTTTGAACCGACGATCTTTCGGTGCGTAGCGCTGGTCTGCTTCTGGTCTCATTCACCCTATCACTTTTATATAATACTTCTATTTTGATTTGAATAAGCTTGAACTAGCAACTTTTCACATTAATCTTAGTTTCGAAACTTTATCTAATAATTACTGCAATAATATCGTTAGAACACTTTGATCCTCTCTTCCCTTAATGATGAGCATAGAGAGGGGACATCCCCGTCTAAGGGCAATGGAGACTACTCTTGGAATCATTTCAATCATTTAAAAAATGCAATCAATAATATCTTCGACGTCTGTAGCAGATTGATATCAATCAAAAACAAGGTTATAAGCAGAGCTGTATGTTGTAATTATACGTATACGAATGATTTCGTTTGATTGTTGTGATTTTGTTTGTTTAACTTTGAAGAAACTGTTATCACAGCAGAGGCCCACCATAAAATTTACGTCCTCTGAGTCCCGATCACTGTCAGTCCTTCTAAGGAGAATATAGCACACATGAGGCTCAGGGACACTTTGATTCTGTCATTTCGCGTTATTGTTCGGTTTATGTTTTTGTTGACTTTTCTTCTGGAATTCCTATATGGAAATGAAATGATGCAATAATGAAAGATCTATTTTTGTTGGTTTGTTAGGTCAAAAAATTGAAACTAAACTCTCTCAGAGAGATAGATTAACATGTTGGTGATGATGTAGGATGAGGGGGAAGTCGTTCATCTGGATGTAATTCTGAATACCAGTCAATGGGTCTGTGACGAGTACTTCTCTTCATCCATACGCATGGAATTTTCTATGTGCACTGAATCACTGTAAAGTACATATAGACATAAAAGTGGTTAGCGCATTCTCCATACATTCATATAATGAAATTTCCTTATTACCGAGTTTTTATTCAACAGCTCATTTGCGAAATGAAAAGGTATCTCTAGGAAATGCAGATGTTGAAAACGTTGGACGAGAACTCCGTGGATATACTTTACATCTGGTCTTCCAGGGCAAAATTCTTACCACGTACAATTCTGCAAAAAAAGTTTTCTCAACATTGAATATGCAAAACAAAAATATGTCAGAGCTTATGGCTGAAGATTTATAAACTTTCGTGAATCTGCGAAACACCCCGATATCAGGTTATTCGGGAAACTCCTACGGTCTCCGGCTTCTCGAAGCCAAATGCCTTTTCTTTGAATCGGTTAAGTGAAGCACTGCCATTTCTCGGACCTTTTCAAAAGCTGTTTAACGAGTGAAAAGAAACGTTTTTGCCACGAAAAATTCAGTTTTATCTTGTTTTATCTTGTATTGTGTTATTGTATGTATGTATATTATTGTTATTGTATGTATTATTTATCTTGACGGCATAAATATCTTAGGTCATTAGGTAACATTTTTCATGGAGGGTTGAATTATGCAAATTCCAAGTTTCTAAGTTCGTTTGAAGGCAAAAACCTGATCTTCTCGTCGAAACAAAAAATAAGGTTACTCTACGGAAGAAGCGCAAATCTGTGATCAGGTATGTCACCTGATTCTTTCACACTACTGACTGCTGCCTTCCGAGATAGTGGAGTGCTGTCAGCTACAATTAAAAATTCGACTTAATATTTCTGCTGAATATTTACGAAGATTCCCATTGGAATGCGAGAGATGTTGATGAGCCAAAGGCTACACGTTTAGAGTTTTGAATGAAGCAGAAATCGTAGTCATAAAAAGTCATAAAGAAGTACTCAATTAGTTCCTTAATTACTACATGAATGATGTTAGATACGTGGCGCTTCCTGGAATGTATGTCGACACCCTCCCCCCTATAGGACAATCAGGTTGCCTAACTGGAACCGTACGCAACTCAGTTACTTCTTAAGATGCAACTCGAGTGACGGTGGCGCCATTCCGGGCCTGACGGAAAGAGTCGTGAGATCGAATTTTCGGCGAGTTTTGACTTTTGCTTTTCCTGAGGACATTGTTAAGGAGATCCTCATCTATGCTAAGTCATCAGCACTCGCCTATATTACAAGTGCGAGGAGCTAGCGAGGAGTTTCGATCAAGTGTGCGCGCCATTTGCAAATGACCGCCCTGGTACCCAGCGCACGCTATAGGCAATTTCGTGCCAAACAGAGGTGATATTCGTGTTCAGCGCGTCGAACTACCCCTTTCAACAACTTTTGGTCCAAATCTAAAATTTTGACCTGAAGTCGAAAATGTGGGCAGTCATATCTATCCATCAACCCATTGTCAGAGCCTGATCTATAGATGGAATTAAACTTTGAGTTATACTAGTGAAACAGAATATATACAGGGGTGGCCAAAAAAAGAGACACTTCACTCCACATTCAAAACGGAATTATTTACGCGTCGCGAAACCAAACCAAATGACCCCAACTGAATATTGAAGAGCACGTTATAATCTATCAACAAGCTACACAACAGCCTTCTACACCGACGACATCAGAAGATTTTCCCACGGAAGCATTGTGCACGGTACGAGCTCAACGAGGTCGTCGAGATACCATAGACGATTACGACGTCTCTGAAACGCTGGTCAAAAGGTTTTGCACATTCACAGCTAATGTCTCTGGGAAGCTATTCAACAATTAATTCACTGAAGAAATTATGTAGCAGCTTCAGGTCGGAGCGATTTACGGTAAGCCTCGTTGAGCTCGACGGTGACGGCAGATGACGTCATATTCTGGAGACGGCAGGGGCAGTGAAGGAGTGCTTGCTTCTGTTTACGGAGGAACACTAAGGAATATAACGCCGTAAAACTTTCATTAACATCGGCTCCCTGTGCGACGAAAAGTTCGATGATGTGCGCCATGGGCAAAGTGTCTCTTTTTTTTGGCCACCCCTGTATATATATATATATATATATATATATATATATATATATATATATATATATATGAATTTATATGACTTCAACAGCACACGAGGTTGACAACGTTTCGACGGTTTCGCCTTCTTCGGAGCCTAAAAAGTGGAAACCCAATTTAAGAGCACGTTATATATCTATCAACAAGCTACACAACAGCCTTCTACACCGACGACATCAGAAGATTTTCCCACGGAAGCATTGTGCACGGTACGAGCTCAACGAGGTCGTTCGAGATACCATAGACGATTACGACGTCTCTGAAACGCTGGTCAAAAGCGGTTTTGCACATTCACAGCTAATGTCTCTGGGAAGCTATTCAACAATTAATTCACTGAGGAAATTGTGTAGCAGCTTCAGGTCGGAGCGATTTCGGTAAGCCTCGTTGAGCTCGACGGTGACGGCAGATGACGTCATATTCTGGAGACGGCAGGGGCAGTGAAGGAGTGCTTGCTTCTGTTTACGGAGGAAACCACCTTAAAGAAGGTGGACACAATTAATGGATTTATCCGACAAATGTGTCCTACCTACGAGAGCATTTGGGACCCTTAAGCATCACATAATTAATAAGTAAATAGAGTAAGTGCTCCGACAGCGCCATAAGGCTACCGAAAATGTATAGCAGTCCAGAGTTCAGGTTCGAGCCGAGATCTAAACTTTATATAGAATGGTTAGTTTCCGGTTACTGTCACTCATTTTTACCTGGGTTCATTTTTGGATTATTGACACCGGATTAGAATGCCATGCAAGATATTTAACGGGGCGCATGTACTGTAATTTCGGCGGCGGCTAAACATGATTCAGACGATGACGCTAAGTCGTCCGTTATGGGACACGCTGTGGCACACTAGAGCAGTGGATAGTCGCGACCTGGCCTTTCCCTCCAAATGCTTCTTAACACGTACATGAGGAGGTCTAGCCACCTCTGCTATGTAGTCGTCTCCACAAACTTTGCAAACAATCCTGTAGACCACATCTGCGACGCGCAGTCTCCCTCGCTACCATTGGCGCGGATCACACAGTTCTCCGTCACACATGTGCGGTCGTATGAGAGCCGATTTCGAATAGCCGTGTGTTTTATTTTGGTATTCAGGAGGTAATGTCGACAAAGACCTGTTTTCAAGACCCGTTGAAAAATATATTACATATGTCTGTTACTTGCTTGCGTTGTCGGAAGATTTATTTTTTCAAGCAAACCCTCGCTGCTGTCTATGGTAGGACAGCACTAGGGCTGCCGGCAGGAATAACACCAACGACTGATTGTTGCCAACTTTTTAAATGGTTTCTTAAAATGAGTAGTTTCGCTCTAAAATGACTCCTATGGCACGTGAAATCAAACATTTTTGTATTGAAACAAACATAATTAATGTAAGTGCAAAAAATCTGGGCTCCCAGCAATTACGCCGAAGTAGGGTCTCACACGAGTCTGCGAGGCGTGATCCTCTGCAAGTCGCTGCTGATCCTCCCTCTGCCGCTCTCTCTTAGAGTAAGCATTCTTTCAAATCGACCTTTGTAACTGCGTTCAGAGGATCGTCCCGCAAATTTGCAAGACAGATTTGGGATCAGCGTTCAAGAACACGTCTGTGAATATAGGTTTCATTACAAATGGCCAGTTCGACCGACTGAATATAGTTCTTGTGGAGATCAAGTGTCTAAATGTTTGAAGAGCTCTCCCATAATTAAGAGTCAACTAATATAAGAAATTCAGGAAACAAATGTTTAGATTATGAAAAATAGTAGAAAATCAGCGCTTTGAAAAACGTACAGTACTCGCCGTTTGAAATCGAAAATTCACGCGAATAACGCGAATCCTCGTTAATTTCGTGAATTCGTTATAACTCGGTTCAAAATTGAGCTTTCGAGAATCCGAAGATATCTTTGAATTCAGCTCGTCGGACACTATAAGAATGTGCTTTGATACTTTGGAAAAGCTCCATATAGGATTGCGCCATGCACTCGATTTTCATCTCAAAAAGTAGTTGCTCGCATGTGATGTGTATATAATCCCGCTTATGCGGGCTAACCGCTACACACAGAGAAGGGCCTCAAAACTTACCCCAGAATGCGCCACGTACTCAATCTCATCCACTACATTGTGAGATTAGATGAATGTTATTTTCCGAATTCTTAGATCTTCATTTCGTTTTAAGCGCTTACTGGCTTTACGTGTTCCTCTGCTCTCAATATCCCATCCTCTGTATATCAAGTGGAATCTTTGAACAGTTCTCAGCAGGCATAGTGGGCCTATTATGTGACATTTTCCATTTTCAGAGGAGATGTTTTGCAGAAAGCTGTGAAGATAGCGAACAATTTCCTTCACTGTCGTAGACTACGGTCACTTGTCTGTAAGGATTATATGGAAACCTTGGTCGCAGGTGAGCGTTTCTTCCGTGGTGTGACCCCAAACATCACCCCTTGTCATGCCTTTGCCCCCTATTACGTGACAAGTCCCATTTTTAGAGGAATGTTTTGTAGAAAGCTGTAAAGGGAAGCGAAGAATTTCCTTCACTGTCGTAGACTATGGTCACTTGTCTGTAGGAATTATGTGGAAAACTCGGTCGCAAGTGAGCGTTCCTTCCGTGGTGTGGCCCCAAACATGCCTCCTCGTCATGCCCTTGTGGAAAGTTCAGATTTTTTGCATTTCCAGATGAACTCGCAGACCTGAAATGTGCCCCGTTAGCTTCCCCGTGAAAAATGCTATCGAATGATATGCATTTGCTTTCCCCAGTTGAAACTTTGGTTTTTTCACCGTTTTCGGCCTTCCCCTAATCGCGGGTTTGGCACTATCGTAATAACTTCGTATGTTAGTATTATATTGTCGAAACTTGTATCGGGGTAATTCGAATGCCCTGATCAGCGAATATTCACATTCGATTATCTGCTGCTGGTGTCATTTGGCGCCATTTGGCGCCGTTTGGCGCCAATTTGGCGCCACGGCTGTTTTCACCAAATCTGCCGAAACTTCGTCATTTATTTGGGGTCCTGATTACGAAAACGGCATCCGTTTTTGGCACTGGCGCCGTTTGGCGCTGTTTGGCGCCAATTGGGCGCTACGGCTGTTTCCACCAAATCCGCTGAAAACGTGTGTATAGGGGTTATTTGGGGTCCTGATCACGAATATAACATCCAGTCTTGACGCCGGCGCCATGTGGTGTCACAAACAACACTTCACAGTCAGAGCGTACTCTTAGGCACCTTTCTCAGAGCGCCGACTGTCAGACCGTGGAAAAGGTCATCGAATCGGAGACTTTCCCACGACAGGAAGGAGCCAGAAGCATGTTTCACGTTTTCGACAACGGAGAATAACGATGGCTCTTGCTACTCTTTAGCGACACAATCGTCAATGAGAGCTACTGGGCTTAGCCTTGAAGGACGTGTACGAGACGCTCAAGTTGAATAATCTGCACTTACTGGTTGCGATCCATGGGGTTGATGTCTGTGCCACTATGCCATTCATGTCAACGATCCATGAGCCTGATCAACGACGAACGGCACAACGGCTGGATTTGCAATCGTCGAGCGTGCCGCACTGGACCGTCGAACGAGACCAGGGTCTACGTTCATGCCCGAAAGGATTCCTTTTTCGAGAACTGTAACTTTCCTGAGTCCACGGTGTTCGCACTGCCCTATTTCTGGCTGCGCGACATGGGCAAGGTGAAGGACAAGGAATACGAGCTCAATGTCACACCAGTTCAATTCAGTGGGAGCGGTTCTTCCGCGGGGCATTCTGGAGGAACCCGCCGATCATCGGAAGCTTCGGGTGCGAGATGGAAATTCACGAAACACTTGTTATCAAACGCAAATACAACGCCGACGTTGGGGTAGAACAGGCACTAAGAGGCATTGAAAGAGGAAGTGGACTCCTTCGGATGGTCCGAAGGAAAGACGTTTCAACTCTACTGCGGCTCATCATGAAGTAGTACATCGAGCACGGTACTACCATCCTCAGTGGACAGCTGGAGAGCTTACAGTCGAATTGCTGCTCTGCCCAACGCATACAGGCATCTCCAGTGAAAACGTGAAATATGCTTCTGGCTTAGCTCACAGTTTTCCACGGTCTGGCTCCTTCCTGTCGTGGGAAAGTCTCCGATTCGATGACCTTTCCCACGGTCTGGCTCCTTCCTATCGTAGGAAAGTCTCCGATTCGATGACCTTTTCCACGGTCTGACAGTCGGCGCTCTGAGAAAGGTGCCTAAGAGTACGCTCTGACTGTGAAGTGTTGTTTGTGACACCACATGGCGCCGGCGTCAAGACTGGATGTTATATTCGTGATCAGGACCCCAAATAACCCCTATACACACGTTTTCAGCGGATTTGGTGGAAACAGCCGTGGCGCCAAATTGGCGCCAAACGGCGCCAAATGGTGCCAGCGCCAAAAACGGGTGTCGTTTTCGTAATCAGGACCCCAAATAACCCCAAATGACGAAGTTTCAGCAGATTTGGTGAAAACAGCCGTGGCGCCAAATTGGCGCCAAACGGCGCCAAATGGCGCCAAATGACACCAGCATCAAAAATGAATGTCATATTCGTAATCAGGGCATCGAATTACCCCAATAGACAAAGTTTCGACGAAAAATGAAACTTTGAGATTTTGGGGCAGTAATCGTGGGATAGTGCCCAATCCGGCAATAGGGGAAGGCTGAAAACGGTGAAAAACCAAAGTTTCAACTGGGGAAGTAATGCATATCATTCGATAGCATTTTTCACGGGGAAGCTAACGGGGCACATTTCAGGTCTGCGAGTTCATCTGGAAATGCAAAAAATCTGAACATTCCACAAGGGCATGACGAGGAGGCATGTTTGGGGCCACACCACGGAAGGAACGCTTACTTGCGACCGAGTTTTCCACATAATTCCTACACAGACAAGTGACCGTAGTCTACGACAGTGAAGGAAATTGTTCGCTATCTTCACAGCTTTCTGCAAAACATGTCCTCTGAAAATGGAAAATGTCACATAATAGGCCCACTATGCCTGCTGAGAACTGTTCAAAGATTCCACTTGATATACAGAGGATGGGATATTGAGAGCAGAGGGAACACGTAAAGCCAGTAAGCGCTTAAAAACGAAATGAAGATCTAAGAATTCGGAAAATAACATTCATCTAATCTCACAATGTAGTGGATGAGATTGAGTACGTGGCGCATTCTGGGGTAAGTTTTGAGGCCCTTCTCTGTGTGTAGCGGTCAGCCCGCATAAGCGGGATTATATACACATCACATGCGAGCAACTACTTTTTGAGATGAAAATCGAGTGCATGGCGCAATCCTATATGGAGCTTTTCCAAAGTATCAAAGCACATTCTTATAGTGTCCGACGAGCTGAATTCAAAGATATCTTCGGATTCTCGAAAGCTCAATTTTGAACCGAGTTATAACGAATTCACGAAATTAACGAGGATTCGCGTTATTCGCGTGAATTTTCGATTTCAAACGGCGAGTACTGTATTTTAAAGTCGCCGTTGGCTATTCTTTCATGCGACGAAAATTTCTTTAATTTTTCTTTAATTTGGATTGTCATGGGCAGTAAAGATTAGATTACTTGTAAAAGCCGAGAGAGTGCGGCCGAATGATTCGGCTCAGCAAAACATTTGAAGAAAAACCACATGGAGAGAAGATTATGGTGCCTGTTATGTAGTGTGCAGCTGGTCCAACTCTCCAACTCCTCGTTAAACTATTGCAGTGAAAAAGTTTCATCAACAGTACATCAAAGTCGCTGAAAACATTAGCACATGTGCCCAGCACTAGTCATAATGAAGGGGACCAGCTCTTAAACACGAATGCTCGCCTGCACATCACACAGCAAGAGTTGGACGTAGGCATGTTGCACTGGCTCGGCTACGAGGCCCTGTTGCGACCTTATTCACACTGGTCAAGGCTTTGACAGTTGTCGATGTGGAAGTAATCCGAATGATCTCGACTTTCGAGCATAAGTTCTAGACAACCAGGTGGAAATTCCCATCAAAAGGCACCCTGATTTGGCATGCCATGAAGTAGTTGGCTTCACCAGAATTGAAGTTTACCCTTCACCGCACTTTGGGCAAGTTTTGTAGACGTAGTGCAGTCTTTAGCGAGAGAATCCACATCCATCTAAATCCATGAACGACCAGTAGACACACACGACTTCTCATAATCTTTTTCACTGATAAATCGGGTGAAAATGTGGTTTTGGGTGGGCACTCATAATAACTAATCGAGTGACAATATCTAATCCTCATTTATGTGATTGTTTGAGTCAAAAAAGTAGAGATACGGAAGGCACTGATGTCTTATCAAATTTTATCATGATATCTTTCACTGACACTGTTGCCTATAATCGCTACATCACACCTGTCACCCTTAGCGTATTATTCTTTCATGATAATGGCCGATACCTTGCTGAGTCTTCGCGCTTTCACTGCGGCTACGTGGGCCTCACGAGCTACATTTTCATCACAAATTGTATTGGATAGAACGTAATATCGTAGTGCTTGCTTCCGGCACAAACGTTTGAAGCAGAAATAGAAACATCAGAGGTGTTCATTTAGAACTTAGATTCCATTTGACGGAAAGTCACCGGATGTTCTGGTGTGCAAAGCTTACGGTGACAAGATAAAGTGTTCATGGAAAAGCAATGCGGCCAGGAAGACACACGTGGACACCAACAATGTATTCATAGGAAGTTACCAAACAGAATACAACATTACCTTTTAAACTAGCTGTTTTTTTATACTTGTAGCAGCCTATCGTCTTCAGAAGACTCTCAGTAGTCTACAAAACCACAATAGTTGCTATGTGTACAGGCGGTCTATCTTGCTGGTGCGCCCACTATTTCCTAAACTCCCTAAACCTGCATTCAAGTTGCCGCCTTCCGCAATGCCAGTCCATTCCAACCATACATTCCAACGAACCGCCCACTGGCCCGGGTATAAATACCACCCATTTCTGGACTAAAAAGGAAAGAGGGTGGTGGTGCAGACAGTTCAATAGTCTCGCGCTTCAGTATAGCGGCAGTAACTATCCGCGAGTCGCGTCGCGCGCTGTGC
Source organism: Ostertagia ostertagi (assembly GCA_036418205.1). Taxonomy (NCBI): domain Eukaryota; kingdom Metazoa; phylum Nematoda; class Chromadorea; order Rhabditida; family Trichostrongylidae; genus Ostertagia; species Ostertagia ostertagi. The sequence continues at coordinate 13,715 of MU869805.1, read as the reverse complement.
CTAGAGCGCGCTAGTTGGAAAAATCGTCAAATGTACCCCCTATTTAAAGGACTATAACTTTCTTCATTGATAACCATTTCAGAAAGTGAAGGCAGCTTTTGAATGCACAAGACTTCTAGTTTCTAAATTGTGCTGAGCGTTTTTCTAAGCACGCCTATTCTCGAGAGTGGGAGACGTCGAGGAATTGTCGAGGAAATTGAAATTTACATGCGAGTTCCCACTCTTGGAAGACAGTAGCTGTCTTCATTGGCAATGCTTTGAAAATCGGAGAAAGCGTTGTAAACTAGAAGATTTGCGCTTTTCGAAAAGTTTTGCGGTTGTTTAGAACATTTTCTAGTTCGGAGAAATTCGCGTCGGGGAAATGTCGAGGAAATTTTCGGACACGCTCAGCCGTATGGACACTTCATCTCAATGAAGTAGATAGGTAATGGTAAAGTTGACGCTGATTCATTCCGCTTTGGTATGCACCAAGCAGTGACCCCACTCGGAGTCGTTCGAAAGGTGTTTTTTCTACACGACAACAACTTGTGCAGGCCGGAAGGTGTTGTTGTAGTCAGATCAACCAGAATAAGTCTATGTCATGGTATAGCATGATCATTCCTTTAATCAAAACGTTTCTTTTGATCCTGTTCCAATGAATGATACGTTTGTGGCTGCAGTATTTGATGATGCCAAGAACGTTGCGAATTCCCTGTCTGAAATTCTCGACGAATATGCTGTTCCTCCTTTGGAGTCATAAAGCGTGTACATTAATTTACAGTAAATATTCGCTGCCCTTTCCTTACGATTCTTCTGCAGGACTTGTGTTTTCTCCACAGGTTTTCGTAACAGTCACCTCGAACCAAATCAGCAAGCACCTTCTATTTGAAATTTTGCCATTTGATTATAAGATGTTATTTGCATTACGCTAACTATTAGGTTGTCTCATAAGTAGTGTCGCCTTTTTCGAACAAAAAGGTTTCTCCCAAATCTTTAAGCTTTTACTTCATATCATATACCATTCGAAAGAGAATTGTCTGCACTGCAAGCTGCCATGTTTCCCTCCCATCGCTGTTGAAGGTTTTCAAATTTTAGGCGAAATAGGAGGTCCAGCAGAGGAAAAATTGGCCCAAACCGACAATCTAGCTCTAACTTTATTCTTCCCTGGAAGAAATCAATCAATGATTTCCTCTACTTACTCATGACCTCTCCTAAACAATCCGCTCTTAGATTGCCGAAAAATCTTTGCCGTGTTTCTTTTCGAATTGGCTGACTCAATAATCCATGGCATTTTTTAAATTGAAATCTTCTTCTGAAACGCCACTATTCTATAGGTTGGTAACTTTGAAATGTCGCTTCCTTTAGTGGCTTTGTTTCTCAGCTGAAACTCAACCTCGTAATATGGGAGACCATCCATTCGAGAGAGCCATTCAGTGCGCATATTGCGAAACCTTAGCCGTCAGTGAGCGGATGTTCTTCGAGCCAAAACTTTTGCTCGAATATGATTGATCAGAAAACATCGCCTGAGCGTGTATATTCAAGCAAGGAAAAAACAGCCAACGAATCCCACTCATTACGTGCAAAACATTGAGCAGCAACACTCAGTCTCTGGTGCACTTTCAGCTATGGTTTCAGCTCTTCCAAGACTGAGGTAAAGGAGCTGATGACGATGGTCGTGGATTCTGACCTCTAGCTCCAGATGAAGGAGAAATAAAGAAAGCCAACGAATTGAGTCCTCGACATACCGCACAAAACTTGCATGGAGATTCAGTTGTGTCAACAAAAAAATTTGAAAGTTCCTACGTGCGACTGTTAGGGCCTTTCAGGAAAGAAAATGGGTTCGGCCTATTCTGAGCGACACGAGCAAGCAGTATTGGTTGCCAATACTTGAACTCTGCTGCATAACTCCAAGAAGAAGAAGGTTCCTGACTTCGTTGAAAGCGTGTTTTACAGAAGGATGTTCCCCGATAACAAAGTGAGAAGATGGCCGTGGTTGGCAACAGATGGGCAGCTGAGGGCCTCTCCGAAACCGGACAGCCACAGAGAAAAAGTCTTGCTACAGTGTGGTGAAGCAGTATAAGAATGGCTTACTATGGAGAGCTGATTGTGCGTCATATAGTTACAGCTAAACCCTGCGCACAACACCCCGCAGGCGAGGATCGGGCTCTGCGTAGTCAAAGGGCAAATTCGGTCATTGAAAAATTTTTGGCACGATAATGCAAGATCACATGTCGCGAAAATTTTGCAACAAGAAATCGAGGAGTTGGGCTGGGACGCTCTGCCTCTCGCGCCATATAGCTCAGACCTGGCACCGTCCAACAATCACTGACCTAGGCCAACACAGCACCCCTCAGCAGCAAATAAATTCAATGACCGCGACGACGTCAAAATTTGAGTACCTAACTTCTTCGAGTCGTACCTGGAAGAGTTCTACGAGGTAGACCTCCATGCTTTGCATAACAAAAGGTGGAGAGTGGATGACACACATAAAGGAAATAAATTAGGTTGATAAGCTTTGGTATAGCTTTTATACTTAAAATAATCTTTGATCAAAAACGACATTTCAAAGTTACCAACCTAATATATCAAGTGGTGTTTCTTTTTTGAGCACTTCTTGTGCTTTATTCGCCCAGTTGTTTTGTTTTTATATTTGCTGTGAATTAATTCGAATTTTAGGTTCGCGCTGTAAGGTGTTTTTTCGCGGAAGTGACCGCATTACTTTGAAAAAAATTTCATCGAGAGGATGAGAAAATCAACTAGAACTCAATTCCTAACTTAGTCATGACTTGTTCTTTAAATTCTACTAGTTTTTCAATGTCTCGGCTGTAAAAAAATTTCGACCTCGATCTCAGGTAATGGTGCTCGACCGTCGAGTTCTGGTTGAAAAACCAGGTCTGGAAATGGAATGACGCGACTTGTTGGGAAACCTAATAGTGTAATGTTAGAAGAGGTCATGCATAAGTAGAGGGTACATCATTGATTGATTTCTCCCGAAGGGAACATAAAGTTAGAGCTAGTTGTCGGTTTGGTCAAATTTTCGTCGGCTGGACCTCCCA